>VACF01001244.1:0-26346 GCA_006891605.1 Pleurozium schreberi
CGAGTGCCTCGCGGCGTGGACGGGGCAGAGTAAGCTTTGCACCGTCTGCAGTTGTCGGACCKGGCATTGCGGGAGGACTCTTTTTTGCTTCGCCTCTTCGAGGTGCCGCACCATGGGAAGAACCTCATTTACTGCTGGGCTTTCATTGCTCTTGTGCTGCGCATCTCTTTCGTAACTCCATTGCTGCTGAATTGGTGCATTTCTATCAGCATTAGTTTTCTTGCTTACTAGTCTTCTTTTTCTGCTTGCAATCGCCCTTGCAAGTGCGCATCCTCCTCAAGTTGCTCATGCCTGGATTACCTGGGCAAGGTTAGGGTGTTGCAGAACATTCTGGAGCAGTGTTGACTGCCCTCACTGTGATTTGCAGTAACTACATGATTGCTTGTAATGCTATTGAACTTTCAAGACGTGTGRGGATGTGTGTCAAAGAAAAAAGAATCGAATTATCTTGGATACTTTGATTCTTTCTTCAATTAGTAGTAAGGATCAAGTGTGGTAGCAACTCCTTTTGAAGAGTGTTATTTTTTGAGGAACTTCTACCTGCAGATAGCTGGAGTTTCTTATGCAGCAAGCACATGGCTATTAAGTGTGTCAAAGAAAGAAGAATCGAAGTATCTTGCATACTTTGATTCTTTCTTGAATTCCTTCGGTCTGCCATTGCTGGAATTTTTTCTARTGCGGCAAGCTCATTRTCGTCAGCAAGTTCTGRATGATCAGGATTGAGTTTGATGATACAGTGGAGTACTAGTCTGTGAATATTAAGCAGATTGTTGAATCTCTTCTTGTTGAATCGTAGTTGTGTAGAAGAATTGGTTTGTGGATGATTTTACCGGGTTTCCGGAGAATTGTGGCAGAATTGAATTCCATGGCAAGAAATGATCCCTCACTCTGCAGGGAGTGCGAAAAGGTTTCTGAATTCCTGGAAATGAGGAATGTCGCGTTGCAAAGAGAGGTGTCCCCTCGTGGCATCGTCTCCTGCATCTTATGTGAAGAGTTTGTATTCCTTCAGCCACGTACTAGTGGGTGTCACGGATGTGAGGATGATTTTCGCTTGAGCAATAGGACCCGCTAGTGTTAACCCTTGAAGGACGGACTGGTGACCGTGGAAATCGTCCATTTTGATACGATGGATATCAGTAGTTTAAAATAATGCAGAAGCACTCATTGGATGTCAAAGTACTATAAAATAATGGAGAAGTACTCATTGGATGTCAAAGTACTATAGAAGATCTCCCCTTTTCACACAAGATATCAAAGAACTATAGAAGATCTCTCCTTTTCACACAAAATTCAAAGGATGAATAGTTGTACTATTGTCCTATAGAGATTGATTCTTTGTCATCCATTGGATGCATAATGTCCGCCTCAACGTTCAAGGATTAGTAGATGCATTTTTTCTTGATAAAATAATGGGTAGCTTCTCATGAATGTCTTAGCACAATAGGATTATCCAACAATGTGAGCTTCTCATGAATGTCTTAGCACAATAGGATTATCCAACAATGTGGAAACTTTGGAAATTTTCGTCTTTTTCAATAGCCTCTTGAAAAAGTTCTTTTTTGTGATTTTCCACATTTCCCATCATTGGGAAACTCTGGATATTTTCAACTTTTTCAATAGCCTCTTGGAAAAGTTCTTTTTCGTGATTTTCCACATTTCCCATCATTTGGAGTTTTGGATCACCGCTCACTCCAAATACCACTTCTGCTTGTGAATCAATTTTATTTTTGGAAGCAAATGAAATCACTTTCATTGAGATTGTGAAGTACAGTAGTCACAATTGGAAATCATTGCAATAGATTTCAAATCTTATTGAAGATGAAATGTATATTTATCTATGATACTACCATGTTTTGGATCAAAATTATTTGGTGAGACGGTGGCCATCATTCTGTTGCTCCTTCTTGCACTTTGCACGAATTTGGTGAAGTCTAGCTTGCCACACTTTTTGCAGTGCTATGGCTTCATTTCCTCAACATTGTGAAGCACCCCATTTTCATGGTCAACCACTCATTTTTAATTAGGTTCAATTGAGATTGCACTAGCCACTCCAACTTTTCCTAATTGCATATTTTGGAGCATTTTGGGCACGGAGCAAGTGAGCAACGTCTATGCAGTTGTTGCATGTGTCATGCTTTTGACATCAACTAAATGCAACTTACACTTTGTTTCTATCCATTGTTTTTGAAATTTTTTGTCTCCCCTGGCCATCAAAACTATTAGTTTTAGATTATCTACTGGTACAAGTTTGAATTATGTAAACTTTTGCATTTGGTATCAAATCAAGCATTTTCTAGTGCATTGGAATTCTCTTTGATTTGCTAACAAGTCTTACACCTATAGAAGGACCGTGAGGCCCAAAAATGTCCAATGAATGACTTTCAACATTATTGTAGAAAAGAAGAATATGCACCTAGTGCTCCAAAAATTGAATCTTTTTTTGGAGCAAAGTACCTTGGTGATAGGTCTCGTCCTTTTGGGGTTAGAAACTTAACCATCCTAGTACGTGCAACTATGCTTGAATGTTTTAACCCTCAAAGAACAAAGTCCTATCACCTAGATAGTTGACCAAAAATGATCAAATTTGAAGATGAATGGGTGCATCCTTTGTTTCTACAACTTTCTTGAAAATCATTTATTGAACACCTTTAGCCCTCAATGAAATGTATTGGATTAAAGTGTCACAATTACACGTGGTTTACTTTATCTTGTGATTTGTTGGCTCTACACAAAAGGTCGGGGTGAATTGGCCCCCTCACTCGGCCCCTCCAAGTCATTCAAAGGACACAAGTAAAACAAAAAGCTCCCTATTTTGTGCTTGATTAATTTACCTCATACACCCCTCCTAGATAATTGGGAGCCTTTGATTGCATATATGAATTCAAAATTTCCAAATTCTATCATGCGCAGAAAATTTTAAAAAAAATTCACCGCTTTTGCTAGGGGCCGATCCGGGAGAGGGTCAGTTCACACCAGCCCAGCCTAGACAGAAGGGAAGGGAATTCTTAGGCTTTGCATTGACAAAAGCTTGATGTGAGGATGTCACTTGAAGAAACCCGCATTTTCGGTGACATGCCCGGATTTTTTGGAACAGATATTTTGTAGTATCTATGTTGACATCTAGATGTTTTTATGTTTTCATGTTGTTACATTGCATGCTATTGTAAACATAAAAAGAGCTAGATGTGAATAGAGATACCACAAAAAATTTGTTCCAAAAAATCTGGGCATGTCACCCAAAACATGGGTTTCTTCTCGTGTGTCTAACAAGCTTAACTTAGGAYACAGACATAGCCTCTAGTGGCAAAGCTTTTTTTTATTTGTGATGCAAAATTTACCATGATGTTTTTTTTTTATGTGTACCCATGTTGTGCCTGAAATGTGAAAGTGGCAAGACTGATGGGCAATTGCTAAAGCAGACACACTGGCTGCTTGAAGAAAAAAAAACATTTACTACTACTGAGTCTGACTGTCTCTGAGTGTACTCCAGAGATTCAATATTCTCTTCCTGTGTTAAAATCGGGTGTTAAAATTGTGCGCGTGTAAAGACCCTTATGTGACTGGCAGTTAAGTTAGCTGCGTAGGACTGAAATACTAAGGTAGTGTGCTCTTACTGCTACCATTTAAGCCTACCCAACTCATCACCGACAGTAATAGATATTTCAATATATATGTCATCCATTCTTAGATTGGGGTCACATTTAAAACATGGTCACTTGCAAAGTGTACTACCTAAGCACGCAGGACGTTAAATCCTCCATTCAAAGTGGGGGACCTTCAGCGATGCCTCAGAGTGGGCGATCCTAGTTCCGGATCGTTGTACATCCCCGTGAGTGGACCGTCAGGTATTGTCGGATACAGAGAGCGCACATATTGACCCAATTCACATGAGGCCACCTTGTTGATTTGGGAATTGGGACTCTCCCGCTCTCTCTCTTCCCATGTGGTGTCTTGCTTGCACCTTTGGCGCCCTGAAAAAGTGGTCTGCGAATGTCTACACGTTCTGAGACTTGGCAGCAAGTGAGGTACCTGTATTTTGCAAACCCTGGAAAAATTTCAGCTCAAGGGGCCACCTCATTGATCAAAATTTTTACTCCTGAAGTCCGAGACCCCCCTGATTTTGTCTCAGATGCAAAAGTCAATGCATCTTTGACAGTTATAATCTCCATATCCATGCAGTGAAAAGCTGCAAAATTTGGCCAGAGGCTAAGGTGGGTACACCCAAAAGCGCCACAAATTGGTACTGTGTCTAGTTACTATTATTAGGGTGATCGGAATTTCGTAGCCTTGTTGGCAAATGAAAGCACAGTCCAATGCACCAAAAAACGCAGCATTTGGATACAGTATGCAAAAGTTATTAAGGGACAAAGTTTGTCTCTGAAAGCACCATCTATAGTCTGTGTACATGACTGATTTTAGAAATGTACATGGATTGTAGATGGCGCTTTAAGGTCAGCTGCGCTTTCGGGTGTATCCACCTTAATTGTACGCCACGATCTATAAACTTACATCTAGGAGAACTCACTACTGTAGAAGAGAAAGGATTACTGTATGTAAGGTGGGTACACCCAAAAGCGCAGTTGACCTTAAAGCGCCATCTACAATCCATGTACATTTCCAAAATCACTCATGTACATGCTTTGACCCTTAATAACTTTTGCATGGTGTATCCAAATGCTGCGTTTTTTGGTGCATTGGACCTTGCTTTCATTTGCCAACAAGACTACATGAAAATTTGAATAGCTTAATCATAGTAATTAGGCATAGTACCAATAAGTGGGACTTTTAGGTGTACCTACCTTATGTGGACAATGGTCTTTGTGTAGCCTGATTTTGGGAATTCATCGAGGGCGCTTAGGGGTTAATATTTGCGGCAAGCCAATGGAAATATCCAAGAAGGGTGAGGTTACTACACCTGTAATTGTCCCCTAAAAAATGCAAACTTCTATGTTCCAATGGAAAATAAACAAACAAACTACTTACCACAGTAAGTAGTGGAAAGACAACAACAACAAGGTAGAGTTGAGGACCATTTGGTGGGTAATGATAGAGTTCATTTGTAGTACGTGGAGTTGGTGCAGACTTTGGGACAAGACAATTGATGGTAAAGTTTCTTAAGTTGAGTTTGAGTTTTCTTATGTATGCATCAAATGAATTTTGAACTCACTTACAATTTATTGAGATCCTCCTACGACCTCCCCTTTCAAATTTATTTTGATAACTTGTTATGCTTCTATCAGCTATGCAACCCTTGGCATATTGTTTCAAGTAAAMATTTGCCAAATGAATGTGCAAAAAATCTTCATCACTATTCTTGTATGCCCATGGTGTCAAAATTTCCCAAGTGGCCAAGCGAGGGGGTTAATTCTTCCCGGCCTCATTTTTTTGCCCCTTTTTTTAGGCCATGGTGAATTGACCTTCTCATTGCCCCTACCACAAGATAAATGTAAAAAATGCCCTCTATTTTGTACCGTGTCAATTTTCTATTTCATCACCTCTCCTAGCTAATATGGGGCCTCTGATTACAAATATGAATTCAGAATTTCCAAATTTTGTCATACGTGCCAAATAAAAGATTTCCAGTGTTTTTTCCAAGGATAGAAAAAGGGGCAATGAAGGGGTCAGTTCGCCTTGACCTTTTTTTTACCCCTAAAGAAAACGCTGGATTTTTTTAATTTTCCACATATGATAAAATTTGAAATTTTTGTATAGTGGGAGGCCCCCTCTCTAAGGCTTTCCGGGTTGTGAGGGCCTTGCCGCGAAGTCAAGGGCGGGAGCCCGAGCTTGAGGGGTGGGGACCTCACAACCCGGAAGGCCTAAGAGAAGGGTCCTCTCACTTCGTTAAGCACGTGGCTTCGTCCAAATTATAATGCCATGCACTGTATTGTCCTTGTTATAGTGCCAGGCACCGTAGTGTCCCTGTTATAGTGCCACTATAACAAGGACATTATGCCCTATAATGGCAACTCATTTGTAAAGAGCTCAGGCTCAATAGTGCTTAACCCTTGAACAACGTGGAGGACGTTTATTGTCCTTTGGATGACAAAAATCTCATCTGGTGAGTAGACACTCACTAATTTTCATCCGTTCTTTTTTTGAAAGTGACCACATATATGTCAACCATTATGGAAAGTCAAATTTAGTGTCTTTAATTGCTTCCATATTTTAGGTAGCCCTAATTCTATGAAGATAGTAAAGATTTTCACATAAAAATGTTTTGTGCCATGGAGCCCTTCTCGCGATTTTTGAATGGGTAGCATCAGGTATTGGTTTGAACAATTTATCCAAAGCTAAACATGTGCATGAACAATGTTTTTTCCCTCGGTCAAGCACTACATATTGCACCCCGCCTTTCCCCGCAGTGATAGGTCCGCCCTTTAAGGATTAACGAATTCGTATTTGCAATCCGAGGCCCCAAATTATCAATGGACGTGAAGAAATACAAAATTGACGCAACACAAAGGGGCAATTTTTACATTTATCTTCTGACGGGGCAATAAGAGCAGCCCCATGGCTACACGGCCAGCTGACACTGCAACTATTCTGGACCATTGATTTTCTTCTGGCATAGAAGATCAATGGCCAAGAATGTTTACAGTGTTGGTTGGCCGTGTAGCTGTGGGGCTGCTCTAAGAGCATTCCCACCCGTCCTGGCCTTTTGCAGCCCCCTTTGGGATGATTGTTATGTAGGCCACAAGCCATGAGGGCCGAGCTCCTTGCTCATGGCCTGGCCTGGCCTAGCCTGTTGCACCCAATTTTAGCAACTTCGGAGGTGAACGTAGTGAAAAAGCAACTTTGCAAGTGAAACCGATTGCTCCAAAAAAGTAGGAAAATTTGTCTCACTATGTTTTAGAGGCCGGTGAAGAGGCCACGATGCGGCCTCCAAAAGCTCCTTGTTTTGGAGTCCGCCCACCACCTACAAGCAAGGCCTTTTTAAGAGGTCATCCGTTTTGTAGGACAGGTGGGGCAATTTTGGAGGCCACAAGAGAGGGGCCATCCGTTTTGTTGGACGGGTGGGAATGCTCTAAGACCATCCCCACGCCTGGCGCCTCAAATAGGGGCGGCGAATGTGGTTTGACGTGCTGGTTTTTCAGAAATCAGATTTTGAACTTGTCCTCCGCCCCACGCCTGCATGGGATTGGCACTCGGCAAGGCCCTTACGCACGGGGTCCAAGACGTCATAACTACATTGGCAAACTTGGTATTGGAACACGGAGCCCCAATATAGCACCTCGTCATTACATCGGGAATAAAGAAAGCTTTCTCTCCTCACCTTTTTGCAATAACAAGCCTCGAAAACTACATCAACAAGAGTCAAACTTCATAGCGAGGCGCGGGCAAGAGACACGATTTAACCGGGTGTTCATCAAATTTGGCCGCACCCGGTCTGTTTTTTGGCCGGCCTGAGTCTGCGATGGGGCTATAAACTTGGCTCCACATGGCCAGTCACCGGGTTTGAGGCAAATTCTGAGTCGGAGTGGGGATGCTCTAAGGGGTCAGAGCATCCGCACGGCTGAAACAGCAGGATGGGCCGGCCAATGTGCCAATTCCGTCCCTCTTGCCCGTGTTTGCAATTTGCTCCCTACGGCAACACGGGATGCAAACTCAAGAATGGAGAGGAAATGATATGCACGGAGCTCAAGAGCTTTTAGTCTCCCTCCACGTATTCTTTCACGACTCCCCATGTGCACTTTTGAGTCTCCCAATGTTCTACATTTAAAGCTTGCCTTTAAAAATTACAATGAAAAGACAAAAAGAATTTATATGGAGTCATTCCAAGACTCTCCACTTGGCCGGGTGCTAGGCAAATTTGGCCGCACCCAGTCTGTTTTTTGGCCGGCCTGAGTCTGTGATGGGACAATAAACTTGGCTCCACACGGCCAGTCACCAGGTTTGAGGCAAATTCTGAGTCGGAGTGGGGATGCTCTCAGTTCGCCCTGGCCGGCCCGGCCGTCACAGTTCACCCCGGTCGGTCTGCCTGTACGAAGGACGGATCCCTGCATCGACGGAGACCGGACGGGCGACCCGAACCGTGCATGGACAACAGGCCGAATCCAACAGCGACTTCGACGATTGGTGGAGGGAGTTCGCCAATCACGGGCTCAGGACGGGCGTCGGCTGGAGAAAGGGCCACCCGCGCTGCTGACTGTGAGGTCAATGGCTCAATGCTGTAGCTCCAGCAACCGCAGAATACGGAATACGGAATACGGAATTATTCCTCAGTTTATAATACTTATTGTACCGCCCTTGTCATCGTCGTGGAAGTTGTGCYCGACTGTTCTTCGTACCTTCCTCTCTGTAGATATCCACCTGGAGGTCCAAACGGGTATCATCCGGGCGTCAGCTGAAAAAGGACATCGATGAGGATGACATTGGTGTGTTTTCATCCTCGGTTTCTCGTTTGGGGGTCGTGGGGCTTGACTGAGTGGATTATTTAGGGTTCATTGATCCGCGAAGGCTCTGCAAGCACTGCAAGCCCTAAAAAATACGACATTACTAATACCTACCTTAGTTGATGTGGGCGTCAGACGGAGTTGAATTCAGGTTCACTATTTCCTTTGTTAAAAAAGATAAAGAAAAGAGAAAAAGAAATACAGGTTGACTGCTTTCCAGGAGACCCCCAACTGAGTGACGGTACAGAACTATAACTTATTCCACTGTTTTCAAAATCTACAGTTGCTCGTGGTGTTGGGTTTTGACCCAACTTGAAAGATGGGGGAATGGAATAAAGTTTGGTGGTCTCCATGAAAGTACTTTTCACCTGAATTTCAACTCCTAGCAATATGTAAGTGTCACAATTAGGAGAGTGTCACTTTTAGGTGCACACACCTTACACCTCTCATAGTACTCCCTACTCACCTCGAAAAAAGAAGTCAATGAGGGAATTAAAAGGGAAAAGAGGTGGGAAAACTTAAAAAGTATGACAAACACTACAGTACTGTACTGGAGACAACATGAGGGAATGGAATGGTTGAGGAAAGTGGTGCCCAAAGAAGCATACCATGGTCAGCATAGAAAACTCATTTTGATTGCCCCTGATGGAGCATTGGAACTTGGATGAAAGATTACAGGAGTCTTCACTCAGTTCAGCAGGCATTTGAGCTCAACAATCAAGGTAGGAGGTCCTAAAATGGAGCGGGTTCTAAAATGGAAAACGCTTTGGAGGTACATTTTTCAATTTCCAATGTACAAGCAGTCTACATTTGAGGAGGTGGTCGGTTTTAGAGCCCATTGAAATGCACTTTTCTGCAACTTCAAAAATTCATAACTAATTCCACAAAGCTCCAAAAAATATAACACTTTCTTGGAGTGGTGAACATTTTCTCAACATTCCATAATAATGTATTATCTTGATGTRAATATATCATTAGGATGCATTCACACCAAGGGAAAATATATGAACCTTAAGACGGACATTAAAACCTTATTAAGATCAAGGGATTATTCAAAGTGTCATTCTTTTGCAATGACACTTACAGAATACAAATAGTCTTTACTTAAGGTTTAGATTGCAAAGATTTTTCTTAAAACAATATCAAAGCGTAATTTGATCCCATTCTTTCAAAACACAGGTAAAGTAGGAGGTCCATAAAGCGCTCATCTAAGGGATGAAGCTCAATTTTGGCAAGGTGAAATTGCTTGAAATAATTTTTGGTAAATTTTCTTTGAAAGACAAGTGAAATTGGCATCTTACCCAAGTCGTTTAATAGATTTTGGAGCTTTGTGGAATTAGTTATGAATTTTTGGAGTTGAAGAAAAGTGCATTTCAATGGGTTCTAAAACCGACCACCTCCTCAAATTTAGACTCCTTGTACATTGAAAAGTGCAAAATGTACCTCCAGAGCCTGATTGGTTTTAGAACCTGCTCCATTTTAGGACCTCCTACCTTAGGCCTTCCTTACATGCTGGGTGGGTGGACAAATGCACTATTGCATTTGCCCGAGACCCGGTGGGTTAGAACCACCCACCCAGCATGGTTTGCACTTTTAAGCGAATTCCTTGGGTAATGGTGGTGACTTGCAGGGTCAAGGTGATTGCAAGAAACACTTCACGTTTTTGTCTCTAAAACGTAGTTTTTGGCCACAGTACTAGCAGTACTTAGTTGTATTACTAGAACTATGTGTCAGTGGCGCGCTTATCAATGTACACCGTTGACTTTGGGCGCCTACAGATCTACGCCGTTGATTTAGTCCTATACAGTACTATGTAGTCCTATAGAGTGCTATGGAGTACTATAGAAGCCACTAGGAGCAGAAAATAGCAAAAAAGGGGTATGTGGACCTTTTTATTTTTAATAATTCAAAAAAAATTAAAAAAATTATTAAAAAAAATCCATTTTGCTAGAGAAGATTACGCTTGCATTGCACTAAAAAATCATATAGGAGATTTTTTTCCCTCTTCATAGCCTTTGTGCAAAGGAAGGTCACTTTGACCCCATATGTGCAATCGACGTATTGCTATTTTCATAAAAACTCATCATAAGTCCTTTCAATGTTAATAGACCTCTAACATATCCAATTTGTGGCTTCTAATTCACATTTTTGGGTCAAAAATAGGACTAAAACCCTCCAAAATGGCCAAGGTAGACATCCAATTGAAGGTAGATTAAAAATAGTAAACTAATTTTGAAAATTTTGAAAAAATTAAACAATGTTTGAAACTACCATATGTACCTTCATTTCAAGTTTCATCCTAAATGGACAAAAAATGCAAAAGTTATGAGCAAAAAACCACTTGTGCAAGGGCAAGGGGACAAAAAAAATGACAAGTGTTTCTTGCAATCACCCGTCAGTCAACTTGCCTGGCGCTCATGGTAACCTTGCAATCGAATGTGATTATTAAAATTTAAAACTAATGACAATTTGCTTCTTGCTAACTGCATTTATAAAACTAATGACAGTTTGCCAATCTTGAATCTCTTACAACAAGCTTCATAGATTGTGTAAATGAAAGGTACTTCAACAGCAAGAAATGATTCTTTCAGTAGATGGTGAAAAAATTGAATACTTGAGTCACTCATGTGTAATAATATTCGAGATCTCCAACCTTAGAAATTCCAATATAAAATATAAATGCTCCACTTCAACACAACCACTCGTTGTCGGGTAGAGAGGAGCGCGCTTTGGGAATACGTGAAGTATCTGGCTGCAACTGGGAATAGTTCGGTAGAGAGTTTAGTCGAATCTTCGGTCTTCAATCTTCAATCTTCAGACTTCAAATTTCAATCACGTCCCTGTTAGCCTATCCTGTGGTGATTGTAAAGGGCCAAGGTAAGGGTGTGTGATAAGAAACAAGCTCTAGGACGGGTAAAACGAGACAGCCAACACGAGTGACCTTCCGAATGATGGAATCCTAAACTTCAAACCCACGATGACTAGGAGGCGCTTTTCACCAGTAGGAACAACATAAAAGATCGACCATGTGGGCCATTAATCCCATTTCGTCGCCACAAACACAAAATGGAGGGCTTACTGGATAACCACGGCTCGCAACAAGTTCACAATGCTAAAATCAAAATTGCAACTAGCCTCCAAAACTAGCTGGGAATAAAAAATAAAAACAACTCTGTTGAACCACAAGCCACAACACACACAACTCCTCTAAAGGTCTTCAAATTTCCATATTCTTGAAGTCTTGAAGTCTTCCTTTACCCAAGAACTTGAAGAAACCCCAACTAGTTTCAAAAGAAACTTTTGTAAATAGCAGCTGCCTTCAAACTAGTACCACAGATGTTTTACAAGGTCAAATGCTAAGTGCTATAGCATTTTGAAAAGCTAATAAGATAATCTAACACCCTTTTAAATCTCAAATCAATTCAACATACTGTCCAAAAGTTATGGACAATCAAAGTCTCAGCCTTCTCAATTGAAATGCAACAGGCCTCTTCTATCTCAAACTCTTCTATCTCCTTCAAATCTCTTCCAATTTCCAAGTTTTATAACTTTTTAGAAAGCTATTCCCACAAACTAACTCTCCCTTAAGTTTCAAATCAATCTAAACTACTATTCAAAAACTATAGACAAGCAAAGTCTCGGCCTTCTCAATTGAAAGGCAGCAGACTCTTTATCATTCAATAACTCATAACTTTTAACTTATAACTTCAAATGCTTTGAGTTTTGTGTCTATAAAAAGCTAAAATAAAACTTCTCTAATGCTTGAAAGTTTCAAAGAAAGAAGATAAAATCACGAACTGTGGTGGTCGCCCGAATCTCCACTCCTCTTTGATAGGTGGCAGCAGACCCTCCTCCACTGACATGCTTATAACTCCTTCCTCACAACTCCAAATCAAACAAGAGAGACGTCCAAATAAGCGCAATTTCATAAGAATAAAACCCCTCAAGTTTTCATTATCAAATTCTTCACACAACAAGAGTTCTCATTGATCAGAGTTTCGGCTCTCTACACACATTCTCCAAAAACACCCCCAAAACAACTCTCTCCTTCTCTACACAACAACTCAACTTCTCACACCACAACTTTTTTCTCTATCCTACACCAACTTGGAGGAGCTTGAACGTCCTATCAACCCTCAAGACCCCTATCAGGGAACTCACCTGGTAGGGTTGCTCTAATGTAAGTAAGACTTGTCCCTATCCACCACACATGGGCCTCCAAACAACCATTGGTCCAAAGAAAAACAACTAGTGGTAAACTACTTCTAAACTCCTACTCTTTTACTTTCTAACAAACACATATATCATCAAAAACTTAAATGTCATACTAAACTCCAACCTTCATCTAGTGGAGGTAAAAACTGAAGTCGAAGAAAAGTACCACTCCACACCTAGTGACTCCATAAAAACCCTCTAGTTCGACATTTTGCAATCGAACTCCAAATCCAAACCCAAATTCTAAAAAATCAAAGGAATACTTCGAATTGATGAAGTTTGTCAAAGGCTATCACCTTAAAACAATTCCATTGCTAACAAGCATCACTTTGAAGTTAACGGAACCGTCACTGATTAGTTTCTCCTCCAAATCAAGAATCTATTCAAATGAATAATATACACACGATTTAAATACTATATGTATTTACAATACGACATCGTGCTTCAAAACTCCAACGCCAAACGCTTCACCACATTCCCGAATGACGGAGGCCAAAAAGACTCAGAGAATTCCAAAGAATTTAACAAATAGTATTAAAAAAAACTTCTCATGCAAATAAATATTCACAGTAACCGCCCAACGCAAGTATGATATTTAAAGTGCCTCTCTCATCCAATGAAACCAGTTCACCGATATCGGTTGAAGCTTAAAATATTTGTTGAGAGCCACCGATTCTGCTGATGGAGCGGTGGAAACAACTCCCCGAGTTGTGCGCTAGGACTTCCTTACATGCTCATCGGTCGGTCAAGTTTTGGGATTGTAGCTTCCTCATTACCCACCGGTCTCACATGTAAGCTCACCCATAGTGTTAGTTCCATCCAGTTGCTCATGTGAAAAAGAAATTTTCATGAAACACTTTTTCATGGTACGCACAGCCCTGCATTGTCACCAACCCCAAGAAAGTCAGAGCGTACATATGTCAAAGGATGGAAAAGGAAAAAACTACTTTCTTTGGCAATGTATTCTGTGCGTGTAAGGAGGGAGGTCCGTAAAGTGCCCATCTAAAGGGCTGGATATTAATATTTTGGGGAGGTAACTAGGCTTCTTAAAATATTTTTCTATAAATTTTCCTTAAAAAACAAACGAAATTGACATCTAATCCAAGTTGTTCATATTTTTTTTAGAGCTTTGTGGAATCAATTATGAATTTTTGAAGTTGGCTATAATTTCCTACAAATTTTTGTACACAATATAAATCAAGATGTACCATTTATTTAACTAAAAATTCTTCAAGCTAAGGAGAAAAGGTCTGATTGGACTTTGAGCATCAATGCTTTTGAATATAATGTTCAAACAACAATTGTGGACTTTGTTTAGTTTCAACTACAATTTATCCATGTGTGATAGTTAAAAGTCAAAGAATTTGCCCTACTTTAGTTTATTTGGTGGTTATTAAAGTGCAAATGAAACATTAAAGATGTAGGACTTTCAAAATTTGATTGGGAAATCTATATCTCAATGTGAAGTTTGTTCAAGGAAACAATAACAAATAGGCTTGCTGCAAGAGAATCTGAATTACAAATCGCATCTTATAGATAAGAAGGATTTATCTTAACTAGGCAATTGCTATATATTCTTCACCATTTGGTCTAATTACACAATTTTCCACTCCATCCTTAACAAATTGAGAGGTCACAAGGGGTTAGAAATACCCAAATTCATCTTTTCAACTAGTTAACTTTGCTCCAATCAAAATTTCCACTCGCAATTTTTTTATCCTTCACTTCTCCATCTTCACTCTAGTTTTAATCCAAGTTGACATTTGCTCATATTTGTTGTTCCAATCTTCAACTTGGGATTCACACAACCAACAACCTTCTATCGCATATGTAGTGCTCCTATTTGTTTTTTACCTCTTCTTATCTCTCAATTTATTTCCAAAATTTCTTACTTGCCAAATTTCAATTTTCTCAGACATTAATTTTTCCACTCAACATTTTATTCATTCTCTCAACTGATGCACTTGTAATCTAATCCAACACTCATTTAGATGTTTCTACTACCCTCCAACTTGATAAAGTCATCTTCTAGTTACGTAACGGAGATTGCAAAAAAGAGGGACCGTCTTTTGTATCATTTTGCTATATTGGTTTTTGTCCAATCTATGACTTTGGAGTTTCAAACCCAATGCTGAAAACAGAACAAAATTGTTTCTAGATGTTTTGAGTGTAATTGTATCCTTTATTTTTCAAAAATTTGAAAAAATCATTTTACATTTAAAAGTCAGTTTCTCTAATTTTTCACATTTTAGGAGGGATTTTTTTTAGTATTGGGGAATATGCAAATTTTAACGATTTAGAGCTACAATTTTGGTGGTCTATTTTCACACAAGTTTGGCATGTTTCATATAAGGGGCATCACAAAATACATTATTTTACGCCCTCCATGCTCTTGCAAATAGCCTAAAAGAGGGGCTCCATGACACGCACATTCCTGAACATTGAAGATGGTTTTAAGTTCATTTTTGGGTGAAATCTCATCACTATCAAGTCCTCACCAATTGCCAATGTTTAGTTGTTTTTTTATTTTCACTACATTTGATTTATAAAAATTCAAAACATTGAAATCCCCATTTTCTACCTACAATTCTATACGTATTTCAATGTTTTGATTTTTTAAGAGACACTCACCAATATACTCCAACTATTTATAATAGAACTTTTAATAAGCAAAGGGGTTGGGACCGGGATCGATTTGACACATTATTGCAAAGAAGAGGGTCATTTGCTCTCATGTTGTTTGTATGTGGGCTAGGTTGGGATGGGTTCGACACATTATTGTGGAGAGTTTTATTAGTTCAGAGTGTGAAGATTATTAGAAGTTCTATTGTGAAATGATTGATATACTTCTTGCAATGAAATTTTGTTTCATTTGTTTCGAAAATAAAAATAAATTAAAAAATTAAAAAAAATGATTGACCTACGTATAGCCTACGTAGGTCACATGCGTAGAGCCTTTTCATTTAAGGTCCCACGAGTAACTCTGCCGTGAGGAGCCGGGGACGGAATAGTTTATAACGTGGCAGTGCCCGCAAATGCCGCGCAATAGAACATTCGGAAGACCAAGAAGTGCACGGGGCTCTCCGGTTGCCGAATACGGGCACAGCCGGTGGGGGTCAGCCCAGTCCACAGGCCCCGGAGCTTTATATGCCTCCCAGCTCCTTTGCGAAGGAAGTCCGCAAGAGCTGAATCATGGTGCTTACCGTGTTCGCTGTGATACTTGAGTTTTCTATTATAAATCTTAGACATCTGTTTGAAGTTTGAATGTGAGACAAGGACGAGCCGGGGGTTTGAGGATTTGAGATTGTCTGGCTTTTGCAATAAACAGCCTAACTCGTAAATGACACGTGTGAAACTGTGTGTACATGTGGACCCATGCCACTGTCATTGCACACAAAGACTCCATTTGTTTTCGATTGTACCAATGTATTAGCGAATCCATGCTTTTACAAGAGCAGTGGGACTTTCCATCACTTCATTACTTGCTACCAGTTGCAGTATCAACTCACTTCTGGAAATTTCGAACGTAGGCTTTGGAATATAGCTTGCCGATAGACGTCATATATCCAGGGCTTGTGCTCACTTGCCCGTGACTTGAGCTTTCGAGGGCATAGTTATCTGCTGTCAATGTTTAGAAAACCTGGCCTCTTTTCCAATTTTCATCGTCTATATTCTCAGGATATGGTCTGGTCTAATTTGAATGTCTCTCATTTGTTAACGATTGAAAGCAGACCTCTGGTAGTTTTCTGATCGGTGTCGGTATGCACAGGCATACACGCACCGTTTCTTCGAGAGTCTGTGCCTTCAGAGTTGGGATTTTGACACCGGGAGTGTTCCTTGACCATGTGCAGGTAGCTGTCAAATTTGTTTACATAGGTATCGTAGCCGCAGTTGCGTCATACTTGGGTGAGTTTTCTTATTCAAAATTTTCCGCTTTCGTTTGTGGGTAATTGGAAGAAACACCTGCCGTTTCTGGCTCTAAACGGCTTGAGTACTGGAGTACTGTGAATTTTTGGAATATATTTTTTTTAAATGAAATAAAATATGGTAAGTTTTCAACATTTAAAATAGTATGTTTTTGAAAATTTAGGCCTAGAAAGTTTTACCTCTAAAAATAATGTATTGGAAAAGAGTGATGGAAAATGCGAGAAAATAGATAATGTAGAATTTGATCTTTAGAAAATAGTAAAAATATTCAAAAAAATAAACCAAAAAAAACATTTTTCCTAACTTGAAAAATGATGCTTCTTGTCAACCATTTGCATCTTTGGGGAAAAAAATTGTCTTCTTTGCACGTGCCAAAGGTATTGCACATTGAGCACATGTGGGAGGTGGACTATTTTTAAAAATTCTCTTGGTAGGCTTGTGTGACTTTAGTACATTGAATAGGGGTTTTAAGGGGACCCATGTTAATTAATTGACATTTCACACTATATAAATATCTACCTTTGTTGTACATCAACAGTGATTGAAGTGTCCCGGTGATGTACAGCATGTTTCCAACATCTATAGTTTCCCTCATTTAGTCCCCTTAATTGTTTGGTCCCCTTAATACCCCTATTTAGTGTAGAAGTCCTTGCATCGCAATTTAGACCTTCAAATTCTCATTTTTGGGGTTGGAAAGAGTACTAAATTCTTGAAAATGGCCAAGGTACACACCTTATTTTGGGAAGTTTGAAGATAGTAAAGTAATTGAAAAAAGTTGAAAAAAGTTAGCAACTACCACATGTACCTTTATTTTAAATTTCATAGAAAACAAACATATGATGTAAAAGTTGAGCAAAAAAACACCAAGGGGACAATGAAAAGGATAAGTGCTTCTTGTAACGACCCTTGGCGAATTACCTCTGGGTTCATGTCCAGATCTCATTTGGTGTGAGGGATGATTATGCGCTCTCCGTATAATTCTCTATCGGGCTGTTATATTCTGAACTATTTTATTGCGTGTAGAGGTCACCTGTTGGATGATAACTGGAGAGCGCCAGGCAGCTCGCATCAGGAGTCTGTACCTCAAGACGATCCTGAGGCAAGATGTTCCATTTTTTGACCAGGAGACTACAACAGGCGAGGTGGTTAGTCGAATGTCTGGGGATACTATTCTCATTCAAGATGCAATTGGCGAGAAGGTAATTCTTTGGACGCGAGAGTACCTAGTGTCTTACATGCAGAAACATTTATATCTGTTACCTTCGAATGAGGCTGTGAAAGTATWTAGTGGGTTGCAGAGGTCTTGTCAGTTGTCGGACTCTGCAAGAGTCGCATTTGTATTGTTCAAATTTGCTGCGTAGTGCACCAATTCTTCTTGAAATGTTCGTGCAGTGCTTTTAGTGGATTGGTTTCTGMGATCTTAAAGATCCGCAAAAATATTAATCTTGACTTCGTATGACAGGTCGGCAAGTTCATGCAATTTGTGGCTATGTTTTTCGCTGGATTTATAGTCGCATTTGTAAGAGGGTGGAAATTGACTCTAGTCATGCTCGCTACAATGCCTCTTTTGRTTATCTCGGGCGGTGTCATGGCGACGGTGATGGGTAAGATGGCAAGCAAAGGTCAGGAAGCATATGCTGAGGCCGGCACAACCGTGGAGCAAGTGGTCAGCTCAATCCGAACAGTAAGAATCTAGAGCCCTGTGTGGTGTTTAATTTTGGCTTGACGAGTAKTCTGGGGTCGTTTTCAATTAGCTTTCTCTCTCTTGACAATGTTTTAATTTTAGCTCCATCCCTCATCTACGGGTGATCCATTGACCAGCTTTGTTGTGGTGAGTTGATATAGGTACTGTCATATACCGGGGAGAGAAAATCTGTAGTGGAATACGATCACTCAATAGCCAAGGCTGAGAAATTGGGAATCAAGTCAGGAATTGCTTCTGGTTTTGGTCTCGGCTTTGCACTTTTTTCTATGTTCGCTAGCTATGCGCTCGCGATGTGGTACGGTTCCAGGCTTGTGATTAATGACGGCTTAGCTGGAGGGACCGTAATCAGTGTTGTGTTCGCTGTTCTTACTGGTGGGGGGTAAGTCGATCTTTGCTCTTGCTATTTGAGGGTTGTTATCGCCTGCATGTGCAGCAAAAMACCGTACATTGCTTACATTTAATCCTTTGGCTACATAGTTTTCTTTTGAAACCTTAAGTYAGAGATGGCTGACGATACCKCTGTTCATKTTTTGTGTTGTGATTAGTTCATTAGGGCAGGCTTCTCCGTGCGTTCAAGCTTTTGCATCTGGTAAAGCAGCAGCGTACAAAATGTTTGAGGTCATTAAGCGCAAGCCSTTGATTGACGTATACGACCTCAGCGGTGAAATTTTGAAGGATCTCAGGGGCGACGTCGAACTTCGAAAAGTAGACTTCACCTACCCGAGTCGTCCAGATGTGCCTATATTCAGAGACTTTAACCTCGCTATTGCTGCTGGCACTACTGTCGCATTAGTGGGAGAAAGTGGAAGGTGAGAGTCTATACCCGTTTGCTTGGAAATTCTTGTCGTGCCTTGCTAAGAATTCCGTGCCTTACTGTCTGCGGTCTCAACTTTTCAACTAAATTTTTTATTCGTTCTGTGGTTTGCAGTGGCAAATCCACAGTTGTGAGTCTTGTGGAGAGGTTTTACGATCCGGATGGTGGGCAAGTACTAGTCGATGGTGTGGATATCAAGACCTTTCAATTGAGGTGGCTGAGGCAGCAAATCGGTCTCGTGAGCCAGGAGCCGGTTTTGTTCGGTACCTCAATTAAGGAGAACATTGCCTACGCAAAGGATGGTGCTACAGATGCGGAGGTTGAGGCAGCAGCTGCCTTGGCAAACGCACACAGCTTCATCACCAAGATGCCCAAAGGGTACGSAACACTAGTTGGGGAGCGAGGAATTCAGCTATCAGGAGGTCAGAAGCAACGTATTGCGATTGCGAGAGCCATCTTGAAGAATCCTAAAATTCTGCTGCTGGATGAAGCGACGAGTGCTTTGGACGCTCAGTCTGAACATATTGTTCAGGAAGCATTAGAGAAAATTATGGTCGGTCGCACTACAATTGTGGTTGCACATCGCCTTACTACAATCCGAAATGCCGATCTCATAGCCGTCATACAAAGAGGGGTCGTCGTGGAAACAGGTATGGACGTGTGAATTTGGGTCACGCCGCATTCATCGTGTTGTTCCTACAGCTATCCTAGTCGKGTTTTGTCAGTTTTACGTAACTACTGGTCAATGTAAAGAATTTTCAAGTGCTTTAAAACCTCGAATGGTGTCTTACAAATTWCAGTTGTGGGTGTACAGGAACACACGATAAACTTCTGTCCAATTCAGATGGAGCATATTCACAGCTAATTCGTTTGCAGCAGATTCACAAACAGCAGGACGATGAAATGTATAACGGTTTGAATCTTCAGGATGACACAGAAGCGATCAGCAGATCTCTCAGCAAAGGTTCMCGTGGCAGCCGCGTTCTTAGTCTTGGCAAGTCGCCAAGTGCATCTCGTAGTGCACGTGAACAGCTTGGAAAGAGTAACAGAAGCGGTGAGAGTGATGTGGAGATGGGGGAAAAGAAAAGCAGGAAGCGCGCTGAATCGTCACTMTTCCGACTTTTCACATATAGCAAACCTGAATTTCCCCTTTTCATTTTTGGCGGACTTGCCGCCCTCGCCAATGGGACCACATTTCCAGTCTTTGGACTTTTACTGTCAAATATCATTTTTACTTATTTTCAACCAGATAAGAAGAAACTGAGAGACGATGCGAATTTCTGGTCTCTCATGTACTTGGTACTMGCGATTGGCATATTCATCGTTTSTCCGACACAATTCTACTCATTTKCAGTGATAGGCCAGCGGCTTATCCGTCGCTTGCGTAGGCTAACCTTTGATAAGGTGTTGAGAAATGAAGTGGCATGGTTCGACGAGGAAGAAAATAGCAGGTGAGATCGCTTGGCATTTGATGATGGCATCTTCCGAGTCATACCCTACTTAATTGCAACCTCGTCATTTTTCGATGTCAATCCATAGCCATTAAATTTTTTGTTTTTTTAATTGCAGTGGCTCTATTGGTTCTCGCCTTTCAACGGATGCAGCGGCTGTGAAGAGCATGGTGGCTGACACCCTCTCTCTTGTGGTCCAGAACATCGGCACTATGATCTGTGGACTAACCATAGCTTTCATTGCCGACTGGCGACTTTCTCTTGTGGTCCTGGCCCTTGTTCCGCTCATAGGCTCACAAGGGTATTTCCAGATGAAATTGATGCGAGGTTTCAGCAACGATGCCAAGGTTCGCAATTCCATCGTTGATTGTCTCTCTGTGCTTTTGTCMCTGTCAGCATTCGATTTTCGGAATGACTTTTGTGGTATCTTATGTCGTGCAACCCTATTCTTATTATAATGTGTTCAGCTAGCGTATGAGGATGCAAGTCGCGTTGCAAACGATGCAATCTCAAGTATCCGAACTGTATCATCTTTCTGCGCTGAAGAGAAGGTGGTTTTGCTGTAGAAAGAAGTGTAAATAATATTGGACAAAAATGGATTATAAAATGTAACAAGGAATGCCAAAAATGGAAGAATGAGTTACATTTCTATTTTCAAATCTAGATTTTTATGTATTAGAAATAGAGTATTTATCAAATAAAAAGTAACTTCAATATTTGAACTTAAGCTTTTCAAAAACTAAAYTTAACATTTTGAAGCGTTTTGTAAAATAGGCACTGCATTTCATTGAAAATGGATGTTTCTTGTTGACATGTCTATGTGTTCAACAACAATAATCAGTTGGGTTTATAATTTGCTTATTTGGTTGTGTACCATATGGAATAGCCATTTCCATTTCTAGATTCTATTATTGCTAACTTTTAATATGGTAGAAGTACAAAAAAATTAAATTCTTCTATTTTATACATTGAACAAACCTTTTAGTCTTAATATTTAAAGTCTTGTAGTTTTTTTTTTTCAACATTGTTCTTTTTTATCATCTTGTAGGCCCATCTTTATAGTGTTAGTTTGATTTAAAATGTTAGGAAGTTCACTCTTAATCTTGATTTGGAATGTTTTCTAAATCATACTACTAAAATCATAACTCCCTCTATAATATCACAAATGCTACCATTAATACTAGGGGCTTGTGCTTGCTATGCGACGCATTCATTGTATCACATATTAGTAAAAATTTGATATATTTGAATAGAATGCATGATAATGATTTCAATAAGTCTTTAAAATAATTACTTTAAATATTTTGTAAGAATATTTTCAATCATGCATACATTGAAATCGTATTTCACATAATGTGATATTACAGAAATAGAGTAGCAGTTTGCAATCACTTTTGTAATATCACTTTTTACAAAAGGTGATATTATAGAAATAATGTAGTTGTTGCAATTAAGGTGATATTAAAGATGATCCACAAAATGATATTATAGAAGTAGCAAATCCATTCCTTCTCTTGACTTTACACTTCACTTTGCACTTTCATGATTTTGTGCTTTTGTGAGCTTTGAGCTTTCATGATTTTAATTTTCTATTGCTACTACCAAATGATTTTGAGAAATTTATTCAATTGAAGCAATTTTGGATTCCACAACAATTAAGTTGTTCACAAAGTTTTTGAGATTTATAAGTTCTTCTTTTCAATTCTTCAATTTGGGTTGTCATTTTTTGAAACCATGGAGTCAAATTTCTAATGCATTCTAATGTATGTGTATCTTTTATAGTATTCACCATTGCATATGTTTCATTCATCATTCAATAAATTTCTATTGTACATTTCAATATATGCTTGCTTATATATAAAAAAAATTATACAAAGATTTTAGTCATTTTTATTTGAAGATTTATTGAGATTTTTGTTCTACATTCTATCTAATACATAGAAATTCTTATAAAATTCTAATGATGAATGCATAGCGTAGCAAGCGCCAACCGCTAGTACCTTTAGAAAGGTTCAAAAATATTCTTTCACCTATAGTAGTATTTTATTTACATCTTTCCAAATACTCATGGCTTTGCCAAATGAATACTTGTGGTTTACCTTTACCTTAAAAAAACCTTGGAAAGATAACGTAAGGACTTTCATTTGTGCCCTTCACAATCTCAAATAAGGTATAATTTACTACTTCGAGATTGAGTTAATTCCCATAATTTGAATATAACATGCCTCTTCGTCGGATGCTAGATGTGTATGTTGTATTGAATACGGATACATATTTAATACGGAGTACAATTTATGATAAGTATGAAAATTGCGATCTGGCAGAATTTAAGGGAGAGGCACCTAATGGCGTCCCTGTACCCAATGCCGTCAGATTCTACACAGCACAATCATTTCAGACTATAAATGTAGGTAGGCAGTACATAGCTTATTTCTTTAACCGAAAATAATAAGCAGTCTACATTTACCTTCTAGAATGAATGCATGACCTAGAAAGGGACGGCATTGGGTACATGGACGCCATTGAGTCCTCTCCCTTAAGCCCAAATTTTGTCCGCCAGTTACGTTTTCTTGCTCAGTGTCTCCCTCGGTGATAGCTGGTAATTGAGCTTGTGACAGAGTACTTGCACTTGACCATTGATTGTGTTGAGGCTTCATGTACAATGCGTAGTAGATATATAGTTGATTGAATCGTTCAAACGCCCCTTCGCAAGCTTGAGAAGATTCAATTGATTTAGCATTATCCATTGCGCAATACGTTGATTAGTTTCTTTGCACAAGTGCTTAGACCTATCAGTGGCAACTTGTTGGAGTTTTTTTCAAGGATATGTCTGTGGATTTAAGCTTAGAAGCTTGTGCGGATGGAGCTCTGCATCAAGGTTATCCTAATGATGGATGTAGTTTTCTCGTTGGAAGGCTTAGAAAGACTCAAGTTTGTTTACAGAAGATTCAACTCTCAGACACCCCTTCTTGATGAGAAAACGATTCCAGTGCTTGAAGAGCTTTATCAAGTGCTCCTGGACGTGGAGACGGTCATCAACGCCAGCCGCATCCCTTCTTCGTAATGGCCTGGAGCAGTCATTGAACAAAGCGACATGAAGGAGACCTTTGTGCAAGTCTGACTACTTTACGGAGTTCAATGGCATGTGTCTGTTCTTCTGAGCATTCTTGTGGACAACTCTCGTGAGTCTTCCATCACATTTGGACCATTGTCGTGCAAGGGTAAGCTCAGTGCGGGGGACGAGTTTTCTCTGCTGACAGCGATGAAGGAAGACGAGGAGAGCCTCAAGGACCGCCTCAGATCTGTGAAACTGGACGATCCAACAGAAAAAACAGTTTGCAAATGAGTTGCTGAAGCTGAAAATGCGACCCGAGGAGGAAGACCATCTGAAAACGTCGCAGCAATGGCCTGAAAGTAGTGAAGCTTTGAAAGGCTCGTCTGAGTCATCATTAGTCGCCGACGATTCCATTGGCTTCCTCTTGGTTCCATCATCCCCCGATTTGTTATATCTCAATCAGGCTGAAGAACTTGATTTCAGTGGCACCCTGTTAGGTAGAGGTGCGTTTTCGGAGGTGCAAAGAACGAATCTTGTGGGCGGAGAGTATGCACTAAAGATTCTCAGAACACCCAGCACGAAAGCATTTGATCAAGAACGGACTGCTTTACAAGTATTGGGACACCACCCTCATATAGTACGTCTCCTGGGTTACTCTAAGGAACGTAGAGTATGCTGATGATCATGGAAGAAATGGACAAGGACCTGCAAAATGATTGAAAGATGTTGGCATCCAATTTCCCATGAGCGGCCATTATTTCCAGAAATTTACAAAGAACTGAGGTACATCAAAGGGCTACGTCTGAGAGGTGAGCCTCTGTCAATGAATGGCACTTCGTAATTAGAAGTTTGACATGTTGATATAGTAGAATGTGGTAACGACTTGAAAAGTATTAGCATAATTTCTAATTTCTGGGACTAGTTTTAATTGGTTTCCCGTGTATATGTTTCATAGGTGATCGGAGAATGTTGGCAGTACAAGATTTGTATCCACTTAGATCACTGGAAAGGGCACCGGTAAGTCATGTTATGTAGTAATCTGAACTTGTCATGCATGGTGTAGAGTACAACTGATCAAATGAATTGATGCTCGAACAAAACCCAAAGATTTGCTTTATCTCAAGGAATTTTTAGTATTCATTATTGTAAATGAAAGCAAGGTGACTGAGCTTGTGAAAGAATGCATGAATTTGTGGATACGCCTCAGCTAGGAGGTCTTTGGGAGAGATGTTTAAACAGTAGGCTGGGAATGTGGTGCATTTATCGTATGAGCAGATTCAAGGACCTTGGGGAGGTGCTGGTGGTGTAAAATTTCGTGATTTGGGCTTCATCAGTCGGATGAGGTTCAGATACTCATCAGAAACTAATTGGTTCAATAGAGGTGGATTATACCCTTGCCGGTAGTACCTTGGTCAGGAAATACTGTGATGATTACAATGAAGATTGATATGCAGAGGTAAGTCACAAACTATTTCTCATGTGTTTCATGTACCGTATTCTCAATTAGAATCGTTTTTTATTTTAAAGTTTCACTATTCCATAGGCATCCCTATTAAATAACAAAATTGTAGTCGCTCAAATTTGAATCACTAATTAGATTCTAAGATATCATTGTTGTGACTGCAGATGGTGTTTGAGGCCTTTGAGTTCATCACGCACATCACTGGATATGTGTCCCAGATAGATCTGCGAATATCTGGTACAAATGAAATAACTAGCGTTGGCAGTGTAGTATCATTGACCATCCATACCAATGTTAAAAGTTAGTCCTTTGGGCGATAAAAAGGGTGAGCCATGCACCAGTGCTGTGGATGCGGTGCAATCCAAAATCAAATCTCCTTCGACGCTTGTAGCTTCGAGGAGGATAGTGAAGAACCTCGGATCCTTTTCGCACCTACCTCGCCATGGCTTATCTCCATTCATGGCCATGTCATCTGCATGGGTGTAGTTCAGCAACATGTAATTGTGTGCAATGTCAACACCAGCCTTCATCATGGTGTTAGTCCGCTTAAAAGAGAATTTGGATTTTCTTTTTGAGCCAAGGTCCTTGACAAGGAGGGTGACTCCAAACTTCTATGTGTGCAACATTCACCCCAAATATACATTAGAAAGCATTGAATGTAGTGCGTTATAAATTGCGGAGGGAAGCCCAAAAATTTGAATGGAATTTACCGTCTTGGTATTGTCTATAGCTGAGGTCAGGTGCATATGATTCATTCCCATCCACTCTTTTTTGTTCACCAAATTGTACGTCTGACACACTCCAGCAAGGTTCTGCCTTGACTTGATGTTGTACAAGTGAAACACTATCATGCATCCATCATCCTGCAGATGCTCTGCGGCAAAGCTACATGCCAACTGCAGAGCCTCATCCTCTGCATTAGCACTGATCCTAGTCAAAAAAATATAAACTTGAAGAACACAAGTCCTAGAATGTGTGTGAAATTCATTTGAGGTACGTAAATTTAGGGTAGCAGTAGCCACCCCAAAAAGGACCCTCAGATTCAAGTGTCCAATTTGAAGTAGTTGCTGCTACCCCAAATTTACGTACCCTAGAAGAAATTGATGTCATCTTCGGTGATGCTTAGAGTTTGTGTCTTCACTTGTTGTTTGTGTATTTACCTCAACACTCCCTCCACTGAATTGCTGAAGCATTTTTTCTTTGCAGAGTCAATCACACATGGCGAGAACTACTTGAAGTCGAGCGAGAGAAGAAAACAAGAACGCTACCACTATAGAAGATCCAACGGGGATGGCGACGGACTGTACCGTGGAGGTTTGTATTT
>VACF01001245.1:0-18843 GCA_006891605.1 Pleurozium schreberi
AGCAGCGGGTTGAAATGCATATTTCTACTTTCTAACCTTTCTGACTTTTCTCGAATGGTCTTTKACAGCTTCGAGAGCTTTTCAACAAACTTACTAGGGAAAAACCGGGATCTGACAGTCAATCTCAGGTAATTCACTTGTTGATGAACCAACATCCATGCATGATTCTTGAGCTCGAATTGAACTTGGTTTTTAAGACTTCCCACAAAGGCCAACCTGCTCTTTCAGGAGATCGTGCAAGTGGATGGTAGGATGTGCTTGGTGGTGGCTTCTGACAACCGCAGTAACGTCCCAGGTCTTCTCTTACGAAGGTACTGTTGTTGTCACTCTCCTGACAGTCATAGTGTTTTAGCTCTGGTTTGGGATTTCTCGAGTTTCCGCCCTTTTTTAACTTTTCTTCGTCACTTGCTTTCGACCAGTGGCTCTGGAGCGAGTGCGTACATTGAGCCAGCTGGGGCTGTACCCCTTAAYAACAAGCTTAGTGAAGCTCGAGCGGAGGTTGCTAAAGCCGAGTATAATGTTCTGCTGAGATTAACTGATCAGGTAGCCAAGGGTGCACATGACCAATCATGGTCCTCTAGAGATCTATAAATTGACAATATAGCATGTTTTTTTCTTTTTCTACACCCTAATTTCCATTTTCTCTTGCAACTTGTTACAGCTTCGCTTTCTTCGGAATATCAATGTTGGATTCAACTATTCATCACTTATACCTTGCCGTACTTCATGATCGGTATTGTTTCGACTGTGCAGCTGAGACCCTACCTGGATGACATTCAGTTTTGCCTGAGCACCATARTCCGCCTTGATGTGGTACGTGATCTTCAATCAAGTTGTCGGTCCTGTTTTTCTCTTCCATGAAGAGCCGAGAGTTAGATTTTGCCGGAGTGTTGACTCCTTGAAATGCCTCTTATGTTGGTTGAATTTCTTGAATTTGGAAGGTACTGGCTCGTGCAAGGTACAGCACCTGGTTAGGGGCTACCAAACCTACTTTTATCGATACCGACTCTCAAAACCTGGTCAGACTACAACTGAAAAGAGCTCGTCATCCATTGCTTTTGCAACAACACCGAGAGGCTTTGAGGGAAGCYAAAGCTTCATTGAAGTCTAAGTCAAAGGTACACAACGTCCTTCATACGTTAACCTTCAATGTCATTTAGTTTGCTTCTTGCTTTTTGAATTCCGAGGTAGATGATTATTCAGCTCAACGTCGTTGCACCGGGACTGCTTCGTCCAACATAGAGATGTTACTACAGGTCTTTATCTGGTTCGAATGCTAGCTAGGATAGAAAGCTACCAAAATTAACTCCAATGAGCAACTAAGGCACTGCTACCGTCATTGACTCAGAATCTCGGGAGGCTGAAGACAAGGGCAGGCACGACGATGGCAGCTCTGGAAGATATAAACGCCGCAATTGCAGAAGCAGAAGCTGAGGTTGGCTCTGCTACATTTGGCTCAGAGATCATCAAAACTTACCAGTGCATATGCCTTATCTAGGTCTATGTGTAATGCTGCTGTGTCTCTTGTGTTTGCACTTGAGACCAAAATTTTGGCATCTGTACTTAATGAACGGAGGGATGAACCTAAGGTGCCTGTTAGGTGGCAGATATGGAGGAGAATTCACCTGTGCCGATTGATGTGCGGGTGATTGGTGAAACAAGAGTGGTGGCGATCACAGGACCGAACACAGGAGGAAAAACTGCTACTATTAAGACCGTAGGCTTAGCTGCTCTCATGGCCAAATCAGGTGTGTTATACAGTCCTTATTGTTTTGACGTTGGTTTCTTGTGCATTTGTTCACATTTCAGTATATCATTGACAGTAATGCTTAACGGTCTTGCAGGACTTTTTGTGCTTGCAATAGAGCCAGTCGTGTTGCCCTGGTTTGATGCCGTACTAGCAGATATAGGTGACGAGCAGTCATTAAGTCAGTCACTTTCGACATTCTCGGGTCACCTGCATCGGATCAAGGTAAGTAGCCTTTGTTGAAGTTCAAATTGAGTGGCTTTCAGTTTATCATGCTGACATTAAATTACATGACTTGGAAAGGATATTGGCCTAAGTGCTCGCAGTAATATCTGTGTGGAGAATATGATGTGCCGTCAACGAACAAGATTTACTGCACTCTGGATTCAGTTATGTCATCCAAAGAGAATCTGCGAGAGAAAGTTTGGGTTCTGGACAGTGACACGCATGATAGATGTTATAGCCTAAAGTTTTTTCTAATTTATGATATAGCTCTGTTTTCTTTCATTTGCACACATAACATTCATATCGAGTTCAGTGAGGTCGAAATCATGACGCAGGGCAAAGAGGAGTGGCTCCTACCGACAAGACCGACCCACAGCCTGGAGACCCGCTGTGCCAATATTGTGGCAGCCGTTTATTTCCAATACTGCAAGTTGAGGGCAGCCACTAGCAATGGCAGCTAGGCTACGGTCGCTCACGTAGTATGAGTCACTCAAGGTGACTGTCCTCAGCTTTTTGCATCCCCCTCCAATAGCCACCAGACTCCTGATATTGATCCATTTGGAAATTAATGCAGGTTATATGCGTGGTGGCCGAGCATGTCAATAATCTGAACTGAGAATCTTATTCCATAAGAAAAAAATAATATTCTGTGCTACTTAAACAACTTCCAAGCCCAAATAAAGCAATGAACATAATTCCAGTAAAATTAGACTAGTTCGAAAAAATTTCAGATATCTTCAGAGTGCGAATTGTCATAAAAGTTTATTGCCTTAATTGATTGACGCACCCACACGTCAAGAACATGAGAAAATTGATTGGTTACCGGTCCGTGAATTTCTGAAAGCTGAACAAGGCCAAAGTCTCCAACAAAGTGCAATTCCGGCCCACCACTTGCAAAGCCTCATCACACACATTCACACACTGAAGCCGAAGCATTTGCAGTTGTGAGCAACCTTGTGCAATCGCCAACACCCCATCCGTCTGAATGCACTCCGAGTCCAAAGTGAACTTCTTCAGCATGACACAATGGCTACCCACAGCCTGCAACGCCACGTCTGTCACACGTGCACACGCTGCAATTCCTAGCGACCTGAGCGACTTCCCACAGCCTTCCGCAATTCCCACGATGCCATCATCAGTGACCGCCTCACAAAAACGTAAGTTGAGCTCCTCCAGCTGCTTGCAAAATCTGCCCACGGCTTTCAGCCCACCGTCCCCAACGTAGCAACCCTAATAAACGAACATAACGTTACCATCAAAGCTTCGGGCAACATAAATATAAAAGGACCACTGCCATGATAGAATGTTCAAATAATGCCTTGATAMATAATAGAAATGYCAGTAACTGCGGACCTCAAGCTTCATAAAGCTTARCAGATTCAAAACTATGTTTRATGATTTGAAACTTCCTAGAACAATAGAGGATCGAGTCTTTAAACTTCCACAACGGAAAATGGGAACYTATGTAAGYAGAGGAAATAGAAAGGATTGTTTGACAAAATGACTTTAGAAAGGAGAATGCCATACCTGCATATCCAAGACCTTCAAACCTCTGCATGCGTTGGCGAAAATAACGAGACCGCAATTGGTGACTGTAGAGCACCAGATCAGGCAGAGCTTTTCTAGCCTGGGACAACCTTCCGCCAGAAACTGGAGTCCCATGTCCGTGAAATTACTTAGTCCAGTGTCATGGTTRTCATCGTCACATGCAAGCACATGYTGTCCAGATCTTCTCCTTTTCCTGGACAACGGCACCCCCATATCCTTCCCCTGCCACCAAACAAACACAACAACACAAACGCTCAGATGATTTAGAAAATTCCAATTAACCAAGACCTAAAGTGAGAAATGTGAAAAAACACAATGCAAGCATACACCCAAATGATTCTAAACATCCCTAAAACTCCCATTCCAAGATCTGAAGATACCTTTGCAAAAACACAATACATACACTTACATGATTCAGAAAATCCCTGAAGCTTCGATTATCCACGAAATAAAGATAGAGATGCAAAAACACAACACATACACTTACACGATTCGAGAAATTCCTAAAAGCGTCCATTCCAACAGCTAATGCGAAAAAATGCAAAAACGAACTCACATACACATACACGGACACAGACACGATTCGAGATATTCCTAAAAGCTTTTTCCATATCAACAGCTCATGTGAAAACATGCAAAAAACAATTCTCTCTCACACACACGTACACAAACAGGTACACGATTCGAGGAATTCCTAAAAGCTTTCATTCCAACAGTTCATGCGAAGAACATGCCACAGCGAACTAACACACATACACATACACATAAACATACACATACCCAACTCAAGAAATTCCTAAAAGCTTCCATTCTAACATCTAATGTGAAAACGTGCAAAAACCAACTTTCTCTATCTCTTTCTCTCTMTCACACACACACATACACGATTCGAGAAATTCTCAAAACCTCTTCCATTCCAAGAGCCGAAGTAAGAAATCGAGTAAGAACTGCATGTCTTACAAGAAAATGGCGCATGCTGCGGGAGCAGAGCGCATGTGTGTGTCGATGCGCGACCCGGCGGTTGACTGGCAACGGCACCGGCAACCGAGCTTAAAGGAATATTTGTAAAGAAAATTTCTAAATATCTACACCAAACAAATGTAAGAGGACTAATACAAGAACTGGAAAACATTTAGAGGAGGAAAAAGACAAGATTTAGTGTGCTTGAGACATGTTTGCTTTTAACATAATTGAAGCTTAACATTTTGAACTTAAAGAAGAAAAAAATCATTCTGAAACTTAAACATATTCAATCTATAATCAATTTTAGGATAAATTTTGATGATCCTCAAGGGGTAAACGACCCCCAAATGCCCACACATTACATGGTCTGAACTAACATTTCAAATCAGTATTGGTTACTACAAGCAAGCCCAATTTGAATACTTACTTCTCTCCAAATCTCATTTTGTATATGTTAATGACATTTATYGKCTTGGTAAAGTAATRAAGAGTGCAAAAATCAATTTGAAAATATCAGCTTAGTGTCTGTTTTCAAAACACCTATATTTAGAACTTCAAAAATTCATAGTTTATTCATATGCTGTCCAAAAAATGCATTCTAAGACAATCTAGAATTCACTTTTTGACTAGTACCAACAACACCCTATAGAAACTTTTCCAACATACTACTAAAACCATACTAAATTGCTTTGTTTTGTTTCATGTTGACTTCACGTACCCTAAACCCTAAAGGACCATTGTTCTTTTGGGGGACAAATGGGATTTCACGGCAGGTACCTATGGTCTCAATTTTTGTCCTGTTTTTTTTAAAAGTTTTTTTGAAGATAGAATAATTGATAAGCTTTGTGGGAGTATAATTTTTTTTCAATCGGTGCTTGGGAGCAAAAGTTATGCTCAAAAAATCTCAAAACAAGGGAAAGTGGGCAGCCCAAAAATTTAATTTAATTTAGATTTAAATAAATAAATAAATAAAAATTTCACAGATTATATTTTTTCCTACATAGAAAGATTTGATTCATTCAATTTGGATTTGTTATGAGAAAGTTATGGTAATCTTGTTTTTTGGGCAATCTAATCATCTCTTTGAAAAAATAAGTTGTAGGATTTGTTTCTGAATGCAATTTTTACAATTTTTCAGAAAAAAAAAGTTCCACATGGTTTATCTTTCTTGCTAGAACAATCTCACCATTGGAATTAGTGCATTTTAATTCCAACTTGAAGATATTAATAATCTAAATGTTTCTTTTATCTTATACCTACTTCTACATAACAATTTTTTAAAGAATAAAAATTTATTTTTCCTAGACTCTCAACTCAATTCTCCACCATAAAGATGTAAAGCTCAAAACTTTATAGTGCAAGAAATTAAAGTTAAGAAGGTTCAAAGTCAAATAATATAGTCCCGCAGTGTGCTAAAAAACTTGTTTTTTTTGGTCTATATGAGAACGGCAAATGGATCAGGATTCCTCACTGTGTTGTGAAACGGCTTCTAAAAAATTTGTCAAATAGGGTGTATTCGAGAGTTCTAGGAGTCAGATTGCCGGGGCCATCCCCAGTCGGATGGTTTATCTTCTCTCCTATTCTCTTCCAAGGTTTGCTGGGAGTGAAAAGGGATATCAACTGCAGAAAACACGAACACTTTTGAACTTGATGATCCCAAACATTGAAACACAAATAAACATCAAGACAATGCAGATAAAATGAAAGCATTCAACAGATCCTCACACTGCAGAAAAAGACWACATTCAATTTGAGAAAACGTAACCACGAAGACAAACTCAGTTCGAGACCTATGAAGTTCTGGTTGATGTTGCTATACAAGATTGCCAAGTTAAAATCCATACTGTTAACTGTACAGTACACTGGATACGGCAAGCGGAAGAGACTGTAATGGTGTTGGATGGCCTATTTGTGWCGCCAAACACAAATGGTATCATCTTCAGCATCTCGATTAGTTCAAGAACAATAAATAAACCGTCACATTACCTGCAAATAGTTTTGCTATTCATAAGCCAAAAAATATTGCAACTAAATGATCAATATTTTCAAAAAGTCATTGTACCAATTGGTGAAAAGAAGTAAGACTGTGAAACAACACGTACCTCCCTGTTGCAGCAAACCCAAAAGAGGTCACTGCCAAGGTCACTGTTAGCAATTTCATCCGCAACCGGCCGGTCACTCCGAACAGAAAAGAAGATGGTATGCTTTGCAGGGCCCACATACGGATCGAGTCGCTCGTCCCACACAGCGTCAAAAACATGCACGTCTCCCCAATGCTTCCCGGGATTCTTGTAAACAAGAACTTTACCACATACTTTGACGCCATCCCTGCACGTTCGAAGTCGTTAAGAACTTGCAGACTACAAAACATTGTCTRTTTGCCAGGGCTTAGTGAAGGCTACTTACTTAACGATCGCAACTTCATTTGGCTTCAGAATTTTCTCCTTGGTTGGATCCGACGTGCCCATGAGGTAATAGCTGTCAGGAAGAGGTATACAACCTTTCCGCAGAAGCGTGATCTTATCCTGCGAGATCTTATGCAGATTCTTCTGCATCTGCAGGTTGTTCATTGGGATATTCGCCAAGATCATACGAAGCGTTTGGTCACCTACATCGTAGTCTGGAGAAGATCTTCTCAGTTCTGCACAACCCCCAGGTTGCAAGAACGTGAGACTGGATTCTTAATGACCCGAGAACTTTCTTAGCATGATCCAAAATCAGATACAAATTCTGCAGCGACGAATGAGAAAACATGACAATCTTGCACCAAAACAATAAACATGACAGTAATGGCACTGTTGAGCCCAAACTGAAACTTGTGTACCTCTGAARACCTGGCCACGAGTGGAAAAGAAACTGCGAAGAGTATCAAGGGCTTCATCGACTAGTCCCAAGAAAAAAGAAGGCGGGACATTGCCTATGGATAGAAGGATAATCAAGTCTTGAGACAGCTTTGCCTCCTCATTTAGCTTGTAGCTGAAAATAAACAAAATCAGACAAAATATGCATCAGTACCTCTCTGAAAAGATTAAACTCACTTGTCATGCAAAATAATCGGCTGAACATGGTACTCAACCTAGAGCAAGTGGTTGTTGCTTGTTTCAACACAGCAACCTCATCAACATACAAGATATCCTGCTCGACCAAGTCTCTGCCTAAAAACAAGATAGCCATAAGAGCAGAATTCAAATTCACATACCAAATGTTGGTGCTCACAACTTCGAAACTGTTGACTGTAGGAAAATCTTTCAGAGCAGGGTCAGATGCGACCTTCACCATTGAGGGTCGATAGAATATCTTCAGACCTTTCAGCTAGACCAAAATCAAACCCCGTACGGTACATATTAAATCAAAAACTCCATCCCGAGGCATATCCCAATCAGTCCTTTTGCATATCACGTGTCTATGCACATTACAGAACGTTAAATTATAAAACAACTTCAAACCGACTGGGAGTGTCTATTGTAAACAGGCTTCTGATTGTAATGATTAAAAACAAGAGAATGGAATACACTATCTGTTGAGCGAAAAAGAATAATGAAACTCGAATACCTGATGATTTACTTGCCAAGTACCCTTTATTGCCATTCCATTCCAAAAGAGGCGACCTTGCACTATTGTGGGATAACCCTGTATATCAAAACATCAATAACGGCGGAAATCGATTCAACATCACCTTCGATAAATTCCGATTTTAGGTTTTTGTCCGCTGTTTTCATTCATCTTGTTGCTGCAATTGCCATAAAAAATAATGATGCAGCAACTCCAAGGGTTCTACACAAAACCATGTCAGAAACAAACCTTCGGCGTGCCAACTTTCCCTTTGAAGACAGAACATGGTAAGAGTCTTGCAACGTCGGGTGACATCTCTGCTGTGCCATCTGTGTGAGCCATCAATTTCCCCGAGTTGTCGACAGTCTGTCACAAAAGTTCAGAACGATTCTATTCAAATGAACTGTTGTACACCCAGAAACAACGATAAAATAAAGCAATCTTAAAATAAGAAATCGTCATTATGAATGATTAACTACGAAAGCCAAACGTAATTGTTTCGCTGAATCTCATTTTATGAAGCTCTGTGCAAGAGAGTAGCCGTGGTTTGAAATTGAACAGGGCAGTACCTTCGAAAGGAGGTCAGGCATCAGTTTGACTTCAACTTCATTCCAGTTAAGGTTGGATGCAGCGGACTTGGAGAGAGCGAGCTGTAACCTGAGCCCTCAACCAGAAGTTCAGCCATGCCAATCATGAGACATTGGGAAAGACTTTGATGAGATAGAATTAACCTATTCAATTGGAAGTCCCATTTTAAAAAAACATAATGTGGTCTCAACCAACCCTAGCAACCCATTCTTCAGGGAACAAACCAATCACTCAGATGCATTGCGTAGGTTAGCTCAGATAGTGGACTTATACCATCAGCTGAACTCACCAGGAAGCAAACTTGGGCAAAAGTTACCCGATCGCGATGATACTCAATCCGCTCTATGAAATTGAAAACAGAGACAATAACAATTAATAATTTATCTCAAGTATCTCAACTATGATTTATCTCAAGTATGATTATGGAAAACCATACTTGAAGATCATAGAGAATATATAAAAATTAACCCTAGGATATGAGAAACCTAGCATCAATAACAGCTGATCACACTAATACTCTATCCTACTTCGTCGAACTATACTCTACACTACAGAGACCATAACTTTTTTAAATGAGTTCAAATAGAGTTATGGAAAATCAATAAAGAATAAATCAAAGAGGATAAATTAACCCTAAAATTGAGCTCCGAGGACAGCCAAACTTCGGCGACGATCAGCAAGCGCTGTGAGGAAAAATTTCCAATTGCTCCCAAATGCAATACCAGATGCACACCAGGGCTCTAATCTCGAATCAAGATCACCAAATAACACAGAAATTGATCACGTTCTCCTCCACCAACATGGATCCACTTCCAGAGATCGATCAAATTCGCCAACACTCACGATCCTAAGACCCTCAAAAACTCCAAGCATTGACGAATACTAACACCGCAACGTTGCCATTGCGATTTGTGAACTCCTCGCAGCTCCTAAAGCTGTCAGAGATCCACATTGTCAGAGCGATCTCTGTTAGAAGACGACATTTTCAAGCTTGGTCGCCACAGCTGAGCACCTGCTGGCTGCCAAGGAGTTTTGCTTCTTCGTGGGAAGTGTCTGTCTTCGGTTCTTTGAACTTTCAAGGCCACCAAAGGATGAATGATGATGATATTCATCCACTTGAGTAAACGCCTCCGATGGATCATGATGATATTCATCTATTTGGTGGATGGTCGTCCGTTGCTTGTCCCTTGATCCTCTTGTTTCGGGTGGATGAGTTCTGATTTGGTGATGAATGGGGGTGGGCGGATGGATGATTCTGAGCCAGCGATTTGAAGAGATTCCTGTTCCAGATCCGTAATCATGTGGGGTGGGTTTTCGAAAGCGCACAACGGGTCAACTTGAATACAGAGAAGGGTCATTGATTTACCTCCGTCTAGTGGACAGAATATGTATAATTTTCATCCAATCGTTGAAATTGGGTGTTTCATTAATTAAGCGATGGATGGATGGATGGGATCCGTGGATGAATGGATGGGATCCATGGATGGATGGATAGAAGGCGTGATGAGTGACGAAAAAACACATTTGAATGATGTTGACACTGATGCTTGTGATGTGTGTAATGAAATGCTCAATTGAATGTGCATGTGAAGGAGCATGTGTATTTGAAGAAGACACCAGATTTCTGAGTAGCAATTAACCCTGTTTTGTCCRAATAATGCAAGTGACACTGATTTACCAAAGAAACACGATTTGTGTGAAGACATTACTCTAAATGAATTAAATGAATTAAGTTAAATTGAATTAATGTATTTTGACCTTCTTTCCAAAATGATCTTTCTAGTGGACTTAATTTTTTGTCCCAAAATTATCTTCTTGTTGCAATTTGTGAGTTTGTGGAAAGGTTGAGTTCAACTCTTGATTGCTACCAAAAAAAGCACTCCAAAAAGTAGTATTTCCAAATAGAGGGAACTACTATTTCCATGCAATCAWCAATTGAAAGACAAATGAAATGATTGAAGTAGTCAATCAGCATTGCTTGTTCTTATTTTTTTGCATCTCTTTGGCATTGTTGATTGAAGAAGGAGCAAGGTTCACACATGGTGTTGGGGCCATAGTTATTAACTACTCACAAAATGGCATCCATTCTCTCAACAATCAAATGCCAACCATTGCTCCTTGCCCATAAAATCCCACTTTTTAGAACTTCCAAATTGCACTCTGAAAAGGACTCCCAAGCTCAAAGTTTTTAAGACAATAGGAGTGCACCAAACTCTACTTACAACGCAAAAGGGATTTAAAAATATTATTCTCAACCTTAATCTGGAACATTTTGTCTAGTAAAAAGATCATTTTGGGGTGAATGCATTAAAGACTGACCATTTTTTGTAGTGTTCATTAGTACTGGCGAGTACTAGCGACGTTTTGGAAAAATATATTTAAAAATAAGATAAAATATGGATAATTATCATAATACTATAAATAGCATGTCACCAAAATTTGAGATCCAAAAAAATTTAGGTCAAAATTTATTCACAAAATAGTGTAACACACTTTTTGAAGAAAATACTCTTTGACATTTTAATTTGTAAGAAATAGGATTTTTTTATTTATTTTAAAATTGAAATTGAAAATTTGGGAGAACTTTATCATAAAGAGATTTCACAAAAATAATGATCCTAAAACCATATTTAATGTTCATAAGTGCACGCGCAAGGGAGCCATGTTACCACGCATGTAGAGGACATAAAATAATGTATTTTTTTAATTCCCTTTAGTAGATTCATGCCCTCCTAGTGTGGAAAAAGACCACAAAAATTCTAGCTCTAGATCATCAATTTTGGGTACTCCCTGAGGGGCAAAAAAAGGATTTTTATCAATTCAAATACTAAAATCTTGCCATCCGCATTGTGGAAATTTCTGAAATTTTTTCCATGTCTTTTCAAACAAGTAGTCCACAAGATCCTATAGTTACATTTCTTTACAAAAAAATTCAAAATTTTGGTACTTGCACTAGAAATGGCAATTTGGAGCAGTTTTGGTGAAATCATAGTCAAGCAACTTAACGAGGTCCGATCAAACACTTTCTAGTTGAAATTGACATTTTTCATTGGTAGTAAGAGTTCTAGAATGAATTTGGATACGGACAAAAGGGGACACGTGTGGAGAATGGGAAACCAAATGTATTGCGACAAGAATCAAGACAACTTGCGTTGACAACCAATTTAGGACTTGAAAAAACATATGAAATATGGACTAAAAAAAAAGAAATCTTTTAGCAAAGGAATTTTCATTTTCCACAAAATTTACCATGGAGCCTCAAGCATGCATGCTAATTCCATTGGAACGGTCAAATCTTGAATGCATCACAATTTGGTACTTTTTCCATGTTTAGCATGGAACCCAAAAATATCTTGTCCACCTCCAAAATCAACCATGGTATTTAATGGATTAAAATACCYACCAGAAGGTCACAAGGTTGCAAACAATATGTGACAAATGCCCAACCAACTCTTACTACCTTATGAAACAAGCCACTCCAAGAGCCTAACCTCTGAACAAAGCTAACCACCTGAAGGGACTACCTCCCAAATAAAACTAGCCACCTAGCAAGCCTACCCTTCCTCACAACTTGGAACCAACTAAGAAAGTAATAAAATATTTAATTTAACTAGTAGACAACTGACATCACAACAACGGTTTTACGTAGGGAAGTATTGGCACTAAAGCTCAAGAGTGTCTACATATGAGCCTTGACAATAGTTCAAATGTAGAAGCAAAAAAATTAATGGCAATAGTGAGACACAACCGGCCTTCACTTATAAATTCCACAACAATTTTTTCATGGATTTTTGCTCTCTTCAAACATTGTGCTTGAAGGGTCCACTTCCTTATAGAAATTGCATACACCTACGATAACGTCCTATTTAATAGGAGGCTATTCACCGTGTGCAATAGATTATAAGGCATGCTATTTTTTATAGTAAAGGTAAATCTTAGTATTTTGGAGCATCCTATTGGAACTTATAATCATTGGAAAGGGTTTTCATTTAAAGGTACCCTATTTTACTTATACATAAATGTTTTTGGCACATCTACCTCATTTATAGACAAGGATCTAAAATTTCAACGAACACATTCAACATGTTCCACAAAAACAATATAGAGGAATATAGATCTATAATACTAAATGGCAAATAATTGGACCTCTCCAASTATACATCCACTTTCTAAGAGATAATAGACACCATCAAGAAACTAGACATCTTAGCGTAGAACTTAGTCCTTCAACAATGACAAACTACAAGCCATGCTTCAATCACATGTACAATAGAAGAATATAAACCAATGGCAAACAAAGTTTAGGTGAGCAAGTACAAGGAGTCTTTATATATGCGGGAAACAATACAACAACTATAGTTGGATATAAAACATTGGATACTCTACATTGGATACTTACCCCTTAGCAGAGGTGAGGCCATTTATTAAAGTACTCTATCCAAAATAGAAAAGTAGATTTCTCATCCCTATTTATAATTCTAGAGCCACTATAACTTCCACCCCTTTTTTTCTAGTATTTATTTTTGTAAGTATTTAGCTTACGTATATTGTTCACCAAATTTTATAATATTAGTTATATCTAATCCTATGTTACATATAATCATGTTTCACTTATTTAGTAAATGGATTGTTTTTTAAGCACTATATGATACATGTAAATCTTCTACAAATTTCATGTAGAATGAATATATATTAGACCCTACATTTTTCGCACTTAGTTCCTAAATTTTTCAACAATGCCTACTTCTCAAAGACATTATAATGTGTGCTACTATAATTTTCTCTAGGATTCTACTACTACATCAATCAAGTGAATCAACTCCCAATTCTTAGAGGACTTTAGTCTTGCTTGGATGCACTCATCACTACAAGTTTGGCTTTTGCATCCTTGCAGGAAGTGTGGTCCCCTTGTTCACTGTGTTAATTTCAAGCCGTTCTCTGTGAATGCAAGACAACAACTATGGAAAATYTGTTAGAAACAATTGATGGCACAATAGTTGTATTTATAAGTGTCGTAGTAGAAGGTGAGTTCTGGGTCATCGCAAGAAACACCGGCCCTTTTCTCTGTCACAATGAGAGTGGCTCTTTTGTCCTCTGCTATAACTTTTGAATAATGAATCCAATGCAAAAAACAAAAAATTGGTTTCTAGATGTTGTGATTGTAATTGTATCCTTTATTCAAAATTAGATAAAAATTATTTTATATTTAAAAGTCAATTTTGTTAATTTCTCACATTTTGGAATTTAGGGTTTTGAATACAAAAAAGTTGTTTAAACTAATTATTTTTGGATGAGATTTTTGTGGTATATTCCTATAGTAGGCTTACATGTCTTTACTAAAGGGCATTTAAAAATACACTATTCTATGTCCTCCACGTTCGTGCAAATAGGCCTTCCTTGCACATGTCCATTTGTGAGGACTAGATGGTGATGATATTTGACCAAAAAAACAAAGTCATAACCATTTTTAGTGTTTACAAGTGCATGTGCATGGAAGGCCTATTTGCACGAACGTGGAGGACATAGAATAGTGTATTATTAAATGCCCTTTAGTACAGACATGTAAGCCTACTATAGGAATATACCACAAAAATCTCATCCAAAAATAATTAGTTTAAACAACTTTTTTGTATTCAAAACCCTAAATTCCAAAATGTGACAAACTAACAAAATTGACTTTTAAATATAAAACAATTTTTATCTAATTTTGAAAAATGAAGAATACAATTACAATGACAACATCTAAAAATTGATTTTTTGTTTTTTGCATTGAAATCATTATTCAAAAGTTATAGCAAAGGACAAAAGAGCGTGTTATAAAAGTGTCCGCAAAATGCACGGTATTTCTTGCAATGACCCTTCTATTGCCCTCTACAATTGTTTTATCCCTTCTCAAAGACCTAAATAGGCTTGCACAGTATAAACAAGCTCTTCAATACTCCATGAAGTACTACTTTAGTATTATATATTTTCATGACTTTTGATTTCTCAACAACTATGAATGATGTACGGTGACCCATATCAAGCAGAGAGTAATAGCTACAGCTCCAACCGCCCATTGGAAGGTGGATTGTACTATCCATGACCTCTCAGACAGACTTGCACGCCATAAACAAGCACTTTGATGCTCTACTAAGTATTGGTATATACAACATAGTTTTCATAACTACTAATATTTGATCAAGTGTGAATATGTTGTAAGTCATGTGCAGTAAAGAGCAACTTGTGTGTGTTGGGTAATTGGAATCTCATGACTTATTGCTCCTTTTAATAATGAAAGTAACTACAACCAAGCAAAGAGTGCATATAAAAATCAAGGCCCAAATTGGTTGCCAAGATTGGTTGCCACAAAAAATCACAATGTTGATTAATGCTAAACATGACATGTTCTTGGAGGAGATGGATATTGTGGATGGTCATGATCATATGAATCCTGATGCATGTAGATAGATAATTATGCATTAGCTTGGAAGTCATGAAATTTTTTTTCTAACATGGCTCCTCTCCGGGACCATACGGACCACCTTGGCCACCTCCGGTATGTTTTAACTGTCACAAATCGGGCCACATCACTAGGAACTGTAGGCTTCCGTGCAACTCATACATGTCTCTTGAGAATGAGTCGTCGAAGGGTACATAATATGCCAACTCTGCCGAGTTCTTTGATTTTCATTTAGTACAACAAGATTATGATTCTTACTACTACTAGGGAAATGGTCCCTGGTATCTTGATAGTGGGGGCATCGGGACATATAGCGGCAAATTACCACAAACTAGATCATGCTCCTAGTTCCTCCGGCATACAGATCAGTGAGATCAAAACCGGAGGAGGGGAATCACACCCTGTAAAAGGATCAAGCTCTGCCACTGTACGCACAGAGAATGGTGAAATAAAGCTCAAACCGGTTAAGTACTTGCCTAGCATGAAGAAAAATCTCATGTCTGTGGAAGCTATTGCTGACACTAGTCACAAAGTCATCTTCACAAGTTAGAGATGCTTGATCGTAAACAAAGAGGATCATATAGTCGCATTAGGGATGAGAGACCAAACAAATGGACTATACTGTTTTGTGGGACCATCGACGGCTCTATCTGTAGAAAACAATGATGTCCCTACATTGTGGCACCGTCGATTGGGTCACCTTAGCTATGCTGGTCTATCCTTGCTTTCCAAAACTTCCAAAGTATTGGGCCTTCCTAACATTGAATTGAAAAAGAGAACATGCCACTGCTGCCTTGCCAGTTGACAACAACGAATGCAGTTTCCTAGGAAATCTAACACTAGAGCAAGCAAACCAGGAGAAAAGATTCACTCTGATCTCATGGGCCCCTTGCAGGATTCTTCTCTGGGAGGATCTTGCTACGTGCTCCTTTTCACAGACAATTACCCCAGGAAAAGTTGGACTTATTTTTTAAAGGACAATAGTGAGACTTTCGGAAAATTCCGCAACTTCAAGCAAAAGATTGAGAATGAAACGGGAAACCGGTTGCAAGCACTCCGCTCGGATAGAGGCGGAGAATACTTATCAAAAGAATTSATTGACTTTTGCCTGAGCCAAGGGATCGGGCGAGAATTGACACAGGCAAACAAAACCTCAATAGAATAAAGTATCAGAAAGAAGAAATTGTATCTTGATGGAGTGGGCACGCAACATGTCCAAGGACTGCAATCTGCCGACTTTCTTATGGACGGAAGCGGTCTCACACGGAAACTATCTAATCAATCGTAGCCCTACTTGAGCCAACTCTAGCGAGACACCCGAAACAAGGTACTTAGAGATCAAATATCTTAGACTTACGAATATTTGGATGCATCAATTACCTTCATGTGCCCAAGGAAAAACGTCAAAAACGAGATAGCAAGACTCAAGTATGCATTTTCTTGGGATTTGATGGAGAATCAAAAGCCTACAGACTGTATGACAATACTAGACAGAAAGTAATTATAAGCAGGGATGTAATCTTCGATGAAACCAAGGTGGGATATCAGTTCTTAAGACAGACCAAACCTATGCATACCATCTTTGAATCCCCAGTCACTGAAAGAATTTCAGAAGGAAACCAAGAAGCAATCCAACCAGACTTGGAACTGCCGAAGACCGAATTTAGTGAGGAAGAAGAAGCAACTGCACCAACACAAATTGATGAAGCCAAACCCACCACTGAACCGGAGCAAATGAATCAGTTGCAATCACCAGCCCATGCCAGGAGTAAAAGACGTCCTCTGCCAGTAGATCGATAAGCGGGACTTGCAACTTGACGATACCCATGCTGAAACAAGTCCCCACTGAAGAAACTCCAAGAGATCGAGACTATTGGACTCTGTTCTCAGAATTACTAGAGGAGCCATTGGAATTCAAAACAACGACATTAAGGAAAGAATGGGGAGAAGCCATCCAGAGCAAGATTAGCTCCATCTTGAAAAATGGGACATGGAAGGTCATAGATCGACCTGGGCACATGAGACCAATCACAATGAAGTGGCTCTTCAAGATCAAAAGAAACTCTCACGGTGAAATCAGCAAGTACAAAGCAAGGATTGTTGTTAGGGGTTTCCAACAAAAAGAAGGGATAGATTATCATGATGTTTTTGCACCAGTTGTAAGGTGGACCATCATATGCTTGATCCTAGCGCTAGCAGCAAAATATCACTGGCCACTTTTCCAGATGGATGTCATCATTGCTTTTTTGAACGACAACATTAACGAGGAAATTTTGATGGAAATCCCAAATGGATTTCTTGGGACGGGAGACAATACGAAGGTATGCAAAATTAGAAAAGCACTCTACGGCTTGAAGAAATCACCTAAAGCCTGGTATGACTACATCAGTTCATGGCTGCACAAATGGAGGCTGATTAGAAGTGAGAATGACCCTAATCTCTTCTACCTCCAAGCAAATGGGAAATTGACACTTCTCCTTATATATGTGGATGATCTTCTTATCACGGGTGATGATCATCTAGAAATCTCCAGATTCAAAGCAGACCTACACAAAGAATTTGAATTGGCGGATCTTGGAGAAGCTAGCAAATACCTAGGAGTGGAGTTTCAYAGACATGCAAACGGCATATTCATCAGTCAAGGAGGATACATATCCAAGCTCCTCAAAAAATTTGGACTTCAACACTGCAACCCAACAAAGTTGCCGATTGACCCCAAGGAACCTCTGCAAAAGAATATGGGCACCGCAAAAGTGGATCCATTGCTATATCGCTCCTTGGTCGGAAGTTTGCTTTACTTGTCCATCACACGTCCTGACATTTGTTACGCTGTCAGTTGTGCATCCCAATATATGCAAGAACCCAAAGTTGCATACTACCAAGCTGCTAAGTGAATACTTCATTACCTCAGTGGCACAATTGACTACGATATTCTCATAATCTCATGGCCTCTGATAGTAACATCACTTTGCATACCTATGCCGACGCATATTGGGGAAGGGATCCTGATTCACAACGCTCCATATCTGGAATCTTATATAAGCTAGGCGATACAATAATTTGCTGGAGTAGCAAAATGCAACCTATAGTATCACTGTCCAGTACTAAAGCAGAATACAGGGTATTAACAGATGTAGCAAAGGACATTGTTTACTTTCAAAGATTGCTTCAAGAACTCGGTTTAAGCACAGATGAGCCCACAAATCTACTCAGTGATAACCAGTCATGCATCAAGCTTGTGAAGAATCTCGTCTTACACGCAAGGACAAAGCACATTGAAATTCAAAACCATTTTGTACGAGAAGCAGCTAAGGCTGGGCATGTACAAGTGAACTATGTGTTCACTGGAGCACAACCGGCTAATTTTCTCACAAAACCATTGCCGCTAAGGAGTTTTGCATAGAATCAACAAAAGGCAGGTATTGTTCCCTCACAATCACTTATTCACTTACAGTTGAAACCTAGATCTAACCCACTCAACGTCCGCACATTGTTCAAGCATAGTGTTTTCTTGGAGACCTTGTGTTTAAAGTTCGGAGCCTGCGGATTCTTGCGTGTCAACCGATTGTCCCACCATTCCTCTGGATTCTCCACCACCTGTCTCCAAATAGTAAGCTGCAACCTCACTAGAGTTATCGATAGTAGACCCGGTGGCTTCACCTGTTAGAACCCTAACTCCACCCTCTCCCACATTTGCTGACGCTTGGCTCTCACACTGCTCCTCTACACTCTCCCTTCCTTGCATCATACACCAGACAAAAAATGCAGAGGCTTAGAA
>VACF01001246.1:0-25051 GCA_006891605.1 Pleurozium schreberi
CGGTGTGTAATCATTGTTGAAGATTTTTTTGCTTTGGAAGTGAGGTTGATAGAATTCATTATCTTGTGCTAATCAAAGCATCCGTCAAAGGTCGTATGTTAAAAAGCAAAAACAATAAAACCATCCATCCATCATTTTAGGAGTTAGTCCAATGTGGACCATTGTGGACCATTGTGTGTTAGGTTACCTTTATGCAAAGAGTGGAAGTGTTGATGATGCTTGACTAGCACTTGACAGATTGGAGGATTGGAATGTCATCACACGACTGCGATGATTGGCACGTATATAAGCCAAAAGTAGTTGGGGTGTGGAAGCAAGCATATATGGTGTCGCACTGTTTCTCCAAATGAAACTGAAAGTGGAAGACTTCACAGTTCTAATTAAACACAATTTATCACTGATATATGCCCACAATCACTCACTTGTGTCAGCATAATGTAACTTACTCCACGTAACCTCTTTTGGATAAGCATTCAAGCATGGTTCAACTATTAAATTCTTCAGCTTGTCTTTTTTTTTGACAGTAGATGAATAAACTATGAATTTGTAAGTGCTCAAAACATTTTTACCCAAAATCGATGCAAGGGTCGGTTTAAGAAACTAGTTGCACTTAGGCGTGTTTAATTTCTGATTGTGTACGTAAGTGCAAGGGTTGAGGTTTTTTGGATGCTAAAAGATGACGATTTGTTGGTATCCACTGGTGGTAGTCAATCCCCTATCAAAGATAGGAGTTTTATAACCTGTCACCCATTCTGCAGTCTGAAGATCTCCCATTGCAGTGGTCACAATCCCGTACGTCTGGGCATCACAATACTAGCACTAGTGTTGTTTTTGGCAACAAAAGTCTCAGGGTGTTGAATGGTGCTCTACGCATGATCCATAATTTTTTTATTTCTTAAATTCTTTTATTACATGGCAGGTCAGTCCAAACCACAAGTTACTAGCTGGTACTGAAGACTTCACTGGTGATGAAGTGTCTAGTTGTCTACTCTCAGTGTCATCGACATCGACAGAGGCCTGTCAGGAGGAAAATTTAGTACTGGAACATATATGGAATGGACTAAGGGCAACGAAACCATGTTCAAACTTTTTTCCATTCAAACTCGTTTAGAAGCTATCAAAGTCTCACGCTCCAACTTTTATATAAGAAATTACAGAATATGTTATGTACTTCTACTGTTATCTTCTAGGAAAACAAAGGTAATAAAAGCATATACTGGTAGACGAAATCGTCAAATCAAACAACAGCGTGAGGCAGGATTTTCCAGCTGCTGGTGGTGTCTCTCAATTCTGGAAAAGGTGAATCAGGATGCCGGTAGCGGCAGTCCATGATACTATAGTAAACGTTTCCAGCAATGAATGCTTTTATATCTTGCAAATGATTTTGCAAAGTAGAGTTCCACTGGGCTTCAGGCTCCAACTCCATGATTGCACTAGCGTGCTTGTTTATCAAGCCTATTGCCGTGTGCACTGTCTCGGCAAAAGGTTTCCCTTCACATTCCATCAACATGGTGATCAAATTGCGAGGGTTTTGTTCTAGCGAGCTCTCCTTGTGGTATGAGAAGATATCGTTTGCAAATCCAAAATGGATGGAAGCTGTCGTGGTTAAATTTTTCATGTATTGGGTTTCCCTCAATACACCCGGAATGTAGGTATCGCTGGCAAACTCTACTAGCATTTGAACAAATCTTCCACCAGAATTTCCATTACGCATAACAATATATGACTCCATGTCTTGGAGCCATAAGTTATGGCCGTGGAGAATATCTGCTTGGCTATCAACACTTGATTTGTGGCATTCCATCACACAAACAACATAATGGTTGAACCATTCAGGGTTGGACAACTCCAACGTGTCCCGTCCTATCTCCCACATCAAGGTCTCAATCAAGGGAGTGGGATTGCTTGGTTGCACTTTTTGATTGAAAACTGCATCCAAGTGGTTGAGATATTCTTGAATTTTTTCGGTGCTTCCACATGCACTGCGGCTGATGCCGTACTGGTCTTGAAAAAAATCCTCCGGGTTGTCAAAGAAGAGATCATCCAACACAAATAGTACTGCATAATTTAGAGAAATCACCACAAGACGATCGACACTGATTACACCAGGGTGCAAATAGCTTCCTAGAGAAAGGCCCACACGACAATAAGGGCCCAAAGAAGGGACATTCGGATAGCGCTCTCCATATTGGTGCATGAGTTTTTCAGCCTTGTCTACATACTTGGATTGTTGCCATGGCGGAAGGCCATCAATGATCATAGAGAGCAAGGGGGGAAGTTGAGCATCAACTTTGGACCCAAGTTTGGCAGGCAAAATTGGATCCACAATCTTGGTCCCTACGCAAGACAAATTCAATATTTGCTTCTTCAGAGTCAACTCAAAACAAGACAAGTTAATTATTCCATGTTCATTCGTGAAGGATGAGTATTATTTTTGGGAATATATTGCCTAGAGCGGGGCCTAGAGCTTGTTTTTTCAAGACAGATTCTTGACAAATCCATAGAAAATCTAAGATGCAGCCACGAAGGCACCATGGCGGCCTAATTGCGCCATTGCACAATAATTGTCTACTTTGCATTTGCTCTTAATAATTTGCCACCACATACAAACAAGTGAAGATTTAGAAAATTGTACAGCTCTCCGGATGCACAACAACAAGCAAATTAAACTGCCGGCAGGAGGCACTGAGAACTGATGTCCTATAGCATCTTAAGCATTTGTCCAAAGAAAACAGGATTGACTGAATGGTTTGAGGCAATGTTTGGGAAGAACCAGTGGCGAGTTCAAAGTCATCCAGTCAGGAAAAAAAACTAGTCACAATTAGGAAACATCAGCAAAAAAAATAAATGGTGAAAAAATCTATAAATTTTCTATTTTGAGTAAATTTATAGAGGAAATAACCAGACTCCATACTTGGAAAACCAATTCAATTTAGGAATTGAAGGAAAATAGCTKGTAAAACTCAAAAAACTTCCYGAACRCTGGTTYGAAGCTTACCATTCAAAAYRCCRAGACCGGCKGCATCYTTYGCAGGGACKTCAACAACAGCAGATGCATCTGCAGCACCATGGGAGAACACTGAAGACAATGCTTGCACCATGATCAATTCGACTGAAGGGGCCCTGGTAGTACGTCCCACAGGAAATTCTCGCAAGAAATTCTCGCAAGAAATTCTGGCAAGAAATTCTGGCAAGAAATTTACGTGGTGTGCACTCTTGCTAATGGAATGGCTCATGGAAACAACTGAAGGAGTCTCTGCTTTATATATGAGCAAACTTTGAAGTACCCATTCCACTGACCACGTAAGCTTGGGTTATTTTGCACGTTCTTTAGTAAAAAACAAATGGTCCAAAATAATGAAACTTTGGAATGATGAGACTTTGTACTATTTGTTGTGTACACTAGAATTGCCACTAGCCCAGTACCATACCTCTGGGACAGTACTTTACCCGTGGAAAGATGCGGCACCCTATGATCAAGGTAGTCACCAAAGTACTTTTAAGGCCAGGTTTAGACTAGGGTCCAAGACCAAAAAATTGTGGAAATTGAGCAATCCTATTGGTTGAGAATGTGGACCCCATAGGTTGAGAGCAATCCTATTGGTTGAATGGTTTAATTGTTGGACCAATAGGTGCACTCCGTCTTTGTTTCTACAGTCAACAATGAAGTCATCTATTAGATCATTGTGATCCATAGCGTACTTACAGGGGATTTGGTCCATCAAGTAAGTACCATGACATGATGACCTTTGTAGCAACCACTAGGAGCCACCGGGACTTGCAATCACTTGTACAGTTTTAGTGAGCACTTGCACATGCCAAGCTCGCGTCATTGGACTGCAAGCACAAAAGATACACCGCCCCTTTTCTTATGGCCTGATGAATACCATTTTTCTAGTAAATGTCGACAGTTTGCTGAGCACATGGACATGGGGTGGTGATGTCATAGGCTTCCACATGCTACAGATCCAACCCTTAACCCCTCAATGCCCAAAGGTCCATTAGGAAAAATATGAGGTCTCCAAAAGGCTATTAGAATGAATCAACCGCAAGGCCCTGTGACATTACAGAATTTTTTTAAATTTTAAAATTCATAAAAAAAATTAATTAATTAATTTTAAAAAAAAAAAATTATTGAGAATTTGGCGTGGCACTAGTAGTGCCACGCAGTATTTCAATTTTTTTTTTTTTTTTTTTTTTTTTTTTTTTTTTTTTTTTCCCATATTAGCATTGCGGCCTTTCAGAACTCACGGCCTTCCAGACACCTCAAATTTTTCCTAATGCAGACAATCTGTGCTAGCATACGGTTTAGGGATTGGAAAAAATAATGAAATTTGTGCTGAAAATACAAAAATCTTCCAAAAAGGGAACCTTGAATTGCCACAAAATTTATTGTGGAGGCCCAATCATTCATGCCAATTCCATCGGCATGGTCAAATCTCTGGAAAGCATCACAATTTGATATTTTTTCCATGTTTAATTAGAAACTAGAGAATGTCTTGCTCGCCCCCCAAATCAACCGCGGTCCTTAATGGGTTAAGGGTGTCTACTCTTGAAGCGCCCATGCTCTAAAAGCGATCATGATGTAGAGGTACATTTTGCTTTCTTCAATGTACCATCAGTGTACATTTCAAGAGGTGGTCGCTTTTAGTGAACATTGCATTACAACTTCAAAATTTTGTAACTAATTCCTTGAAGGTCCGAAAAATATGAAACTACTTGGGTTAGATGCCAATTCCTTTTTTCTGCCGATGAAAATTTACTGAAAATTGTTCCAAGGAGTTTAGCTTCCCTGAAAACACAATCAGCTCTTAAATGGTCGCTTTAAGAGCAATCTACCTTATAAGGAGGTCTTTGCAGATGATCACAACTCCTTGAATCATTGCATCAAGCACTTGAAACAGTAGTCGGTAAGCTTCTGGTTTCGGTCCGGGCTGAATTTATATTCAAGTGACCCTGTAAGATTTTATCATGCAATCAGATCATTCTTTTTGAAACTATGCGGATTTCTCGTCTGTCAGTTGTGTTTGATCTTTAATCTTACATAAGGTAGGAGGTTCATAAAGCAATCATCTAAACACTAAAACTGAATTTTGGGGAGGTTAAACATCTTGGAATATTTTTTAGTAAATTTTCATTGAAAGACAAGAGGAAATGACATTTGGCCCAAGTTGTTTCATATTTTTTTGGAGCTTTGTGAAATTAGTTATGAAATTTTGAAGTTGAAATGCCACAAGGCTATAAAAGCGACCACCTCCTAGAATGTACACAGTTTGTACATTTTTGTACATTGAAGAAAGCAAAATGTACCTCTGTCTCATGTTTGGTTCATGATGCCCAGTGGGAGTTCAAGACCCCTACCTAATTCCAAGACTTTTCATGTTAGAAATTTAGAGTTTCTGAGGATGCTTGAGGAAATAGTTTAATTCTCGGACAAGTTTCAATCACAAAGTCTCCAACTGTATATAAAGTATCTAAGTCAATTATGTACCCAAGTATGTGGAAGAAATGCTTTTAGAACCAAATTTTGACCCCTCATCACTTTTGCATATTGTATACAAAATTACAAATGTTATATTCTTTGGTGCATTGGAACCTCATTTTCCCTCCTATCAAGACAATATGAAAATCTGACTAGCCTAATAATAATAACTAGTAGGCACAATACAAATTTGTGGCGTTTTGGGGTGTACCCACCTTCAATATGCAATGATCCAACAACAACAACTAGAGGAAGCCGCTCAAACGACATTGTCAAGTCTATTTGATAATATTAGATTTCTCAATGAATACTGGGGTAGGAGGTTCTAAAAGCAGTGAGGCTTTAAAATCGCTTAGTTAGTGACACCTCTTCAAATGTATAATTTGTACATGTTGCTTTTTTGTAGCTCTCATCAGTGTGCAAACATTGTACATTTTAGGAGGTGGGCAATTTTAGAGCCTTGTACCATTTCAACTTCAGAATTTCATAACTAATTCCCCAAAGCTCCAAAATGAAAAGAAACAACTTGGATTAGATGCCAATTCCACTTGTCTTTTAAGAAAAATCTATTGAAAAATATTTCAAGAAGTTTTACCTACCCAAAATTCAGTTTCAGCTTTTAAATGATTGATTTATGGACCTCCTACCTTAGTATATGATTAAGTATCCTTCAGTGCCATGTCCCAACATGATAGTGGCGAAATCTTAAAAGATTTGAATACTATGTATCTCTCATATTGGCTCTGTTCCGCCCTAAGAATGTGTATCCAAAAATTGCTTATTACAAGGCAGAAATTATTTCAGCATTGACCCTACTTCAATTCAATGCCTTGGATGGCTCTGCATGGCTCATCTCTCAGTATGATCAGTACACTAATGATGGTAAATAGTGTTACCTACACTAATTGATTTAAAACAGCCCTAAGTTTTCATTCTTAATGAATATTTTTACCAACTATAGGTACAAAGTTTTCCCGACTATAGTGCTATTAGGATCCATGCACTCTGTAAAAATATTCATGAAGAGTAAAAACTTATAGCATCTCTAAAATAGTTAGTATGGGTAACACTATTTACCATCATTAGTGTACTGCTTGATATTGAGAGAATCTTTATATAGCAGTATCTAGCGCCCATAGAAATTGTTAAAAGTTAACGTGACCTTTTACAAGTATGGAAAATTTCATGAAAATGGCAGTATTCCATTCGCCATATTTTCATTCATTTCCTTCTCTCAACGCCAATTTTGTTAGATTCATTTGGCATGTATCCACAAACTGGGCACTTTTACCTTTAGACCATGCAGAAATCTACGTCAACCCTAGAATTTTACTGCTTGGTGCAAATGAATCACAATTTTGGGGCCAGGATGAACTGACCCCCTCATTACCCCTTTTTTTACCCTTGAGAAAACGCTGGAATTCTTTTATCTGCCACATATGACAAAATTTGTAAATTCTGAATTCATATTTGCAATCAGAGGCCCCATATTAGCTATGGCAAGTAGAGAAATACCAAGTTGACACGGCACAAAATAGGGGGCAATTTTTACATTTACCTTCGGACAGGGGCAATGAGGGGGTCAGTTCACCCTGGCCCAATTTTTGGCCCTCAATTTAACAAAATTGTAAGTTGCGTTTCATCCCTCCCAGTAAGTTGCAAATCGCATGTCCACTTCATTGGAGACTCTGAGACAAAGCACTGAGACGACATTCAGATTTCAAACCTGGCTCGATGAACTGTAACTTAGTGTTGCGGAAATCCTCAAACCCTAAAACGGAAGGGCACTGTCCCAGCTTCTTGCAATGGCAATTAATTTTGACTATGATGCGGCCTCCAATTCCTGAATAATCCAGTGTGCCTTCCACTGATCGATCAATAATGTATAGGGCAATGCCCGAGAAGGAGGGCATTGCGTGCAAAAATGGCCGACGAGGAGGGCGGAGCCCAATGTGGAGGCACTCTTTTGCACGCAATGCCCAATGACGAGGACCATTGGCCCGGCATAAACCACTACCAGGAAATGCAAAACTTTGGATGCTTAACATTCTTAACTGGGTGTGTATCCTCCCCCCAAGTGGAGGTATAATCCTCCGCTATATACCTACGGGAGGCTTTTAGTTATAATAGATGCAATTTCATTAGTTAGCCAAGCTGGCCTAGTTGGGAGAGAGTGGGTTGTCAAACTTGGAGATACTAATTGGTTGTTGGGGGGACAAGATTTTGAGGAGCAAAAGGGCCCCCCCCCAATGAAGGTTAAGAATGTTATGTGACTGAAAAAAATTTGGATGAGAAATCCGTAATGCCCAATTACACAATTTTGCTCGTGTAATCGGGCATTACAGACATGAAACCCTAATTACTCAGTAGAATCCTTCCGGGCAATGAACTGCGCATTTCCCGGCAGTGGCTTACGCTACTGTTGGGCAGGCTGCAACAGTCACCCCGGGAGGCGGCGGCAACAGCAACCGACAAGGATTGATTTCAATTGCTAAGATGATTCAATTCGTAGTTTCACTTAACACTGATTGACTCAACTGCGTTACGTTTCGCAGAAGTAGCAACACTTTCTTGCTGAATGATCTACCCAAAAGAGTGAAATTATGTTACCTTAACAACAATGAGGTTGACTTATATCAAGAAAGAGACTCCGTACTTTGCAAGCCATCAAAGTCAACAAATATTTCTGAAAATATTTTCATTTGTGTACACATGGAGGTTCATGAATCTCAATTACAACAATTCCTCATTCAAAAGTAGTGCATTCTTGTACAATAAGGGAGAGGCACCCAATGCCAACCGTGTACCCAATGCCGTCCAAATCTGCGTCAGGCATTCATTCTAGAACATAAATGTAGTGGGACCGTAGATTGCTTATTATTTTAGGTCAAAGAAATAAGCCATGTACCGCCTACCAACATTTACAGCCTGAAATGATTATGTTCTGCAGATTTGGACGGCATTGGGTACACGGTTGGCATTGAGTGCCTCTCCCTTAATTAAAAATATTTATATGATGTCAAATGTCGAGAAATTAATGTGGGGCAACCTATTTTCACTGTTTTGTGTAATGCATGGACATACATATTTTGGGGGAGCAACCCTCGACACAGTACAAAGTCCACTTTCTTGAAAATATGCTTCTAATGATTAATTCTGCAGAACATGTGCTGATCGAGATGATTGCCGTCAGTGGATGTGAGAACTGATAAGAGAAGCTGATCGACAATTTAAAAGGGCTGTAAGTTGTAAAAATCGAGGGAATTAGTCCAAAACACATTTGATCTAGGCATTATTCGTAGACATTTCAAACTGACATCTACACTGAATAGTGAAATTAGGTTGCCCCTCACTAATTTCTCGACATTCCGCACTATATAAATATTTACTGTACATGTACAAGAATGCACTATTTTTGAATTAGTTATTGGTGTAGTTGGGACTCATGAACCTCCATGTGTAGAATTGGAAATATTTGTCGAAATATCCGTTGACGTTGATTACTTATAGAGTAACTTTCTTGGGGTAAGGCAACCTAATTGTAAAGGCAACCTAATTTCACTATTTAGTGTAGATGATTGCTTTTCTTTCATGATGGCCATCCAGACGTAAGTACTATAAAACCAGATTTCAAAATGGTGCATTTGACTAAGGTAGGCAACCCAAAAGTGCAACTGATCTAAAACCGACATCTTCACAAGTTGTAAACCTCTCAAATCAATTATGTACCTATGTGGAAGAAACACTTTTAGAATCAAACGTTGACCCTTCATAACTTTTGCATATTGCATCCAAATGTCACATTCTTTGGTGCATTGGAACCTCCTTTCCTTTCACTTGCCAACAAGACGATATGAAAATCTGACCAGCCTAATGATAGTAACTAGGCACACAGTACCAATTTGTGGCGGTTTGCCTACCGTGACATCGTGAGTGCCATCTATGAACTCTATGATTTCTATTCTAATCCTATTTCCAGCTAGTGAATTTTTGTGTTGTTGATACCTACCGTTTCTGTCAGTTCACCTCTACAGTCCGGAGTTCCCATGCTGACCACTTGAATTTACTCAAGAAAATCACGCATGCCAGGGAATTTCCGCAGACTGGGCCAATTTCTGGACAACTGGTTTGATATCAGGTACAGATCAACACTCACTTATCATGGTTAAGCATGAATTGAAACCCTGATAACGCACCTTGAGAATGGTTTTGAGTTGAATCTCTTGCCTCTTGAATGCTGCAATTCGAACAGAGGATCCACTTCCCAAAGCACTGTAAGCTAAAGTGTTCGTGCACTCAGTCTACTGAAAGTGCACAAACGATGATAAAACATCAATTTTGTTCTGTAGAATCAGACGTTTCATGTGACGTACTTTACATCCTTCGAATTTAAAGAAAACTTACAGACATGGGTGATTGAAAGAAGCACTTGGCAGTTTGGTTGCATTTAGAGTTCATACAGCGAATGAAATTCCATTTCTTCTTTAGAGAAATTTTCACCACCAATTAGAAGGTATTCTATTTCAGATGGTCCTTCCGTTTCAAAGTTTCACTTTAGACCGCAATCGAAGAAAACGTGTGAAAGAGCTCCGCGAACCTCAAGCCTCTATAGCRAACTCACCGAGAAAACCAACTGTACTAATACAGAGCCTATAACATCTCCATGTACAGAGCAAACTGACAACAATAATTCTTTCAATTTCTCTGGCGGATGGGAAATACATTGACTGCTTCCCTTCACAGTTTTCAACAATCCTGTGACTTCATATTTTGAGACAACCAACAAAGTATGAATCTCTCAAAAGTCTAGCCCACAAACGCCAGAGAGATTTTCAAAGGTCACAAATGAACCAGAAGCTGCTATTTCTAAGGTCTGCAGCATTGACTACACTGTGATGGCAAGCTCGTCCCTAATTGCAGAGTTCTGCCTTTTTTTAATGTGAGTATCAGATTCTACATAGCCATGGCCAAACCTTCACCAACACGTAATCTTGGACCATTGTCCGGGACACCCATTCCGGCAGCAACCTCTGCGTCAATCTGGTTATGGGGAGCAGGTCCCTCCATCGTCTTCACCCTGTGATAATGTTAAGAATTTAAGTTCAGCAGGTTGGATACAAAGTAAACTCAAAACATACCGACAAACATGTACAAAGTAGAGTTAACAAAACAAGAAGATAACAAATGAGCACAGCGCAAAGTACTAGTGTGAAATATCACCTTCTTCTATGCTTCTTTGTCTTGTAATGCTCATCACGGATAGTTGTGTTTGTGAAGTGACGACTGTAAAAAGAACACGATTCTCAGCACAAGCTTGAGCTACTCTTCAATGTCTACAGAATCCACTCGTCAATTAAAGCAGACTTGCGGCATATCGGTAATTATTGATGAAACCCTAAGTCGAGTTCTSAAACCCTACTCCTCGGCTCAGTACCAGGATCTTCAAGGAGAATCCTACAGCCCGAATTGAGCGTCTTCCACAGCGGGGTCTTAAATTTGATCCTATAATGTGATGGGTTTCCTTCTCTAGGTTCTCTACTGTAAAATCTAGTCAAAATGTGAAAACCAAAAGAAACTACGGGTATAGGACAAAAGCAATAGACCCCCACCCCAGCACAAAACGGTCGTGTTCTGCTCAAATAGTTCTAACTGGAGAGATGTAGAAGTAGTAAGACAATACATGCAACTTACTTGCAAAGTCGACAGTGTAGAGAGAATGCAACTTACTCGCAGTGTAGGCAATAGAACTGGCCCAACCCAGGAAGATCTGGATCAATCTCCTTTGACTTCGGTGTATCCACTTTGCGGAGTTCCGTGTAAATCATGTCGTCACGTGTCCAATAAAGTTAAGGACGAAAACCCTAGCAAATTGAAAAACCAAAAACATGATCCGTAGCTTCCAGAACTAATAAAATACAGAAACAGTACACACACTCTAACTACCCATTACAAAAATGGGGTAAACATGTCCAACCCTAGCTGCTGCACATTCCTAGAAACTTTAATCCAATATTAAACCTCTGTACCAAATTTGCAAGTATTGAGAACAAAAGTGTACGCATCATGACCTAGCAAGAACTAGTCGACATATAATCTAGCACCTTAACGAAATCGAGAAAAATCCCCTCACTGAACTGAATTAGGGTTTGGTCATGTGCACAAGAATCAAACCCTAAACCCCTACCAAGACAGAAACAAGAAGAGAGGAGGGATGCGAAAGATAGCAACACCTCGAATCCTAATTCACATTAAAAAAATCCAAACAAAGTACACGAAAGTTGCAAACAAATTACGAAAAAAGTAGCAAGGATATCTTTCTTCTCGAATTTCGTTCTCCGCGCCGATTTATGAGAGTAATGCTTTCCATGACTGTTTTTGTGATTCGGACACTTCCCCATGGCGCCGTCCTCTTCCGAAGAACTTCGAGCAGACTGCAGCCGCCACCGCAATCAGGGGCCTTCGAAACTCACCACAAATCCGGTTGAAAAATTATGCATCGACGGGAAATTTGCTAATTATGAAGACGATGACCTTCGAGAGATCCTCGAAAGATCCTTAAGCTCAAGTTCGCAAATTGAATTCGCGACTGAGAACGGGAATCCGCCGAAGGGCAGACTGCCGAAGAGGAAGGCTTCAGGGCTGGAGAAGAAGCTCTAGACCGGCGGATGCTGACAACGTTTGTCATCCGGTTTTGTGTCGGTTGAAAACATTCATCCATGGTGGTCCCTCCTTCTCTGTTAGTCCGTGCATTTGCGTTTAATTTATTTTATTTTAAATTTTTTCAGGTCAATTAATCATAGTTAACCTTTGCATGGTGTATGGTGGAAGCACAAAGCCATCGATATAAGCAATTCAGCATAGTTGGAAGCACCTTTTCCTAAAAATAATATTTTTGTAGTATTATGGAGTGAAAATCATGAATTTTAAGGAGAAAATACATTTTCCAGATCTGGTATGTAATTTCTCCGATTTTTCRAGGTGCCCGGCTCACTAGAACATTGAAATTTTCACGTGGGTGGACCCCAATCTGAAATTTGCAAAAATCAATAGTCAACAAACTAGGGTTAAGTATGATTCCTTCAAATGTGCCAATGAATCAAAGCTAAACATTTGGAAGATACATTTAACCAAAGTCTAGGAACACATTTAGTGACAATCTAGGGTACAAAGATGGAAACAAGGATGTTTTGGCCCCCTGGCTAGGCCCTCCAAATCATTCTAGGGGTGCAAGTAAATGAAAAAGTACCCTATTTTGTGCTTGAATAATTTACTATGTACACCTATCCATGCTAATTTGGGGCCTCTTATTGCAATTATGAATTCAAAATTTGTAGATTTTATCATGCGTGGAAAATAAAAAATTCAGCGTTTTCACAAGGGGCCAAGTGACGGGTCAATTCACCTTGGCCAGTGAAACCTGTTTTATATTTTCAAATACATCATGACATGAGTAAGAGCATGTTAAAGTTTAAATTGAAATAATATGTAATGTGCAAGTTATAAATCTTTACTAGCCATCTTGAATGTGTAAAATTACTGTGTTCATGCAATTTTGTATATATTGAAAGCCTAAATTTAAAATAAATAAATTGATCTCATTGTACTTTGGATAATCAAATTAATAAAAGTCATGAAATTTATAAGTAGTATGTGGAAATAAATTAATCCATAATTCTTAAACATTTAAATCCTTAAAGAACATTTTCATTTTTTAGGAGGTAGCCCAAGTTGCTAGAAGGTTTTTAAACCAAACAAGAAGATACAACAAATTTCATATCCCTACACAATGCTTGAACCACATTCTCTTGAGCAACCTTAGCAAAGAAGAGTCTCAATCTTTGCACTTAGGAATCACAATCACTCTCCTTGTAGCAATCAAAATTTCAATAAAGAAAAATTGCATTCAATTCTTGTTGGTAGGGGGAAATAAAGACACTCATTTTCTCAAAGAGCCGTTGCAAAAAGCTCTCACAATTTTAAAATATTCTGTAGGTAGAAAGTGTGAGGGGCATAAAATGTCCTTTAAGGTTTAAAAAAGTGGAATCTATGAGGATATAGTGGGGGTTGTCTCTTGAGTGGATAGTGAGGAACTGGTGCATTTCAATTAATGCACCCCCCTCCATTCACTCAAAAGAGCCTTATTAATTTTTTTAAAATCAATTATTAGTACCCCTCCTTCCATCTTATAATCAAAGTTGTTTGGATTTGAGTTGTAAACAATATGGGATATGTCCATATCTCGTATTCCATATCTTTGTTGTGCCATATTTGTATCTATATCCCATATCTCGTATTCCATATCTTTATTGTGCCGTATTTGTATCTATATTCCTTATATCATATATGTATCTGTGTTGTACCATATTTGGTATGCCGTATCCATACTATATCTGTATTTTTGATTTGATCTCTCATTTTTTTTCTTTTGGAGGGTTGGTTTAATTTTCAAAAATGGCAAGTTCACATCTTTTGAGTGGATAGTAAACTCATGCAATTGTTCATCTAGTTTAAAATATGAATTTAAAAAAATCGTGATTTTGCTATACTTTAAAGAGCCAAATTAATAGAAGTCATAAAATTTACATATAAGTGTTTGAAAAAAATGTAATGTGCACGTCAGAATTTTATAAGACATTTTGAATGCATGAAATTGTTCAAGTCATGCAATTCTCATGGCAATTTTGGTTTAAATTGAAAACATAATTTTTTTAAATCTTAATTGTGGATTACTTTGATGAGTCAAATTAATGAAAGTCATAAAATTTTGTACACAAGTGCATGGAAATAAAATCCTACAATTTTATTTTTTCCCAAAAATTTGAATAATGAGTAAAGTAAAGGACTTCAGAGTTTATTTAGAGTAGAGAATCCATAATTGCGTGCAAACTAAAACTCCTCATAATTTTCATTTAATTAATAAAAATTAATGGACTGATTGTAGGCTTTCCACATAATTATATATGAGTCTACAAAACCAATTTCAAATTCTTGTTTATAAACAAGTGATTTTCTTAGATCTACCCGGATTGCCCGGCATAGAAAAAATCTACATACTATGTATCATACAATAACTTTTGAACCATGTAGTCAAAAGTCAAAAAAATTGTTGCACCTTAAAGATATTCCTTATCTACATGTTGTGTGAAAATTTCAAAGAAAAAAAATAAAACCTCCATTTGTAATGAGTTGCCCAAAATTTCTATGTTGCCAAAAAACACAACTTACTTGGTCCCTTACTTAATGGTTAACAAAAAAGTCTAGCAATTGAATTCATTCAAAGAATGACGGAGAATAATGATTTAAAAACTTGCTTTTTAGACCTCATGACAGAACAAGAGTAACTTTGGACATATGACCAATGTTGAATGAAGAGTTGGCTGGGGGGTAGTACTACTCCAGGAGGAGGTCCTTAAATTGTATAGGCATTTACAATGGAACCTAGGAGAGGTCAATAAAAAGTGCATGTGGCTGCTCCAATGGATACCACTTCTTGAGGTAGTAAAATCTGACTCCAAGTGTGTGGTTCAAGGCCAAGGAGTAGTGCTTTTGGACCACTATTATGTGTCATTCACAAGTCATGAATCCCTAATTTATTTGTGAACACAAAATTCAATATGACAGTAAAAAAGAAACTTAGAAATATAAATTTGAGAGTGCATGTTTCTCTTGCTCGATTTAGGACAATCTATTCATGCATTATGGAACTTTCTTGAACAAATTGAGCACATTTTCATCTGTTTTTGGTCTCTTTTTTCTCTTTTCAAAGGCACATGTTAATTCATTATTGTTGCTAAGTCTATGACCATCAATAGGGACGTGACTCTTTACTTTAAAAAATCATATCTAATTCATTCTAAGTCATAAAATTACAATTTGAATTTCCGTTTGTTTCTTTTCCATTTCTCTCTCTATGAAAAAAAAATGGAAACCATTAACCCCTAAAGGTCTTTGACTATGCTTTCACCAAAAACGCTCCAAAACTGCCATTTTCATTTCTGTGGTCTGCATAGACCATGTTTTAATTAGAATATTCTAATTAAAAGTGAGGGTCATGTGAGTCTCCTTGAAAGTCATTTCTGTGGTCATAGTAGTGAGGGTATTAAAAGAATGAATTTTGTACAATTTACATTGAATCCACTTTGACAACATCACCCCTAATAGCACTTGCTATAGAAAAAGGTTCAAACCAATAATTTTACACGTGTTTCTAAAAGTTTAGGCATCAGTTAGGTGGATTATAAATGTCTTCAAGAGCTTACTATGGGAGCAATTAGAAATAAATGTACAACCAAGTGATTGTGTTGTGAAAGCAATTTTTGTTTATTCTATAACAATGTACACCAACTTTACAATAGTTGTATATTATAGTATATAACATGATATAATAGTATATATTATAGGGTGATTGCAAGAAAGGGTGGTACTATTTCCTGGCACAATTGAAGCGACCTTGTTAATTTGCCGTATAACTTTTGAAGCACAAGTCCAATGAACATGAAATTTTTATTGAACATGTCTAACTTTATGGTAATCAGATCCCTTATTTTTTAGAAATTAAAAAAAATAAATTTATATTTAAAAACTATTTTTGTTAATTTGTCACACTTTGAGGTTTAGGGGTTTTCACTACGTTATGAGGCTCCAAATTTGATGATCTAGAGTTGAAACTTTCATGGTATATTTGAATAGTAGGAAATCATGTACGTACCAAAGGAAATTTGAAAATATGCTATTTTATGTCCTCCACATGAGTACAAACAACACTCTGATTGCATGCCATTTTTGAACAGTGAAGATGCTTCTTAGATCATTTTTTTGGTGAAATCTCATCACCATCAACTCTTCCCAAATGGCCAATTTTTAGTTTTAAAAAAAATGTATTTTCCTATTTTCTGTAAATTAAGATGTGAAATTATAGTGACAACAACTAGTTTCATGAAATTTTGCACTTTTCTAGTTCTCCTACTTAGAGAATTTTTCTATGGTTTTCCTTCTTAGGATACCTTCTTTGTAAAGGTTCATACATGAAACATATTTTTCATTCTTTTTGAAAATTGTTTTTCTAATTTTAAAGTACTCCCGAAGAAAAAAATGAGTACTATCAAAAACGCTATGCAAATCGAACGCCCTTTCTTGCAACAACCCTATAGTATATAATGTATATCATGATACGAACCAAAGTTATTGTGTCATTTTTAGAGATAATTAGCAAATCAACAAACCATAGTTATACTTAGGCTCAAAGTTCATATTGTTATAAAATATTGAAATTGATGATTTTTTCAAAATTTACAGTTGGAGTAGAAATTGCAGTAGATAATCTCCATCATGGTTGCTCAATGCTTCATGATTTTTCTACAAGGTTCTGAATTAGTTATTCCCTAAACGTCACAGGTCCAACCAGGCTTAAAAACTGCCTGCCTTTGCAAGTCTGAAAAGTCAAAATTAGAGTAAGGTATGAAGATCTCAACCGTACAATATTGTAGTGTGCATGTTGTAGATGGTGTGGAACAAATTTGGGATCATTTGACCGTATAGATTGAAAGATTATAATATTTTAGTGTTGAAAGAAGGTGCTGAAATTTTCTTAAAAACATATTTGGAGGTGAAATTCAATTTCTAAACCTACTCAAATGAAAAAACTTTAAGCTACAAAGTGATTCAGAAACAGAATATATACACTTTGGTGGAAAAAAATATCATTCAAATGAATCATTGTGTCCGCAAAATGGATTTGAAATGTCAGAAAGCAGTGAAAAAGTAACAAAAAATCACATCTAAAACTGAACCTCCTTYTACTAAAATGCTTCTCAATCACTCATAACTTCTTGGATTGCTATGAAATTGTAACCAAACAAACTAGATTGGTATGCGCAACTTTAACAACAAGTATTATTGGATTTGGACATTGTGTGAAGAAGTTATAGGCCGCCAAAGTTCACTGCAATCCACCAATGTCTGGATTTTGAACTTTGAATTGCTCCCAATCATTTAAAACAACTCAGATTGACATGAAAACTTTACCACAACAATTAGACTTCAGTGGAAACAAAACACAACAAATTTTATTGAAAAAAAGCATTAGATTACAAAGATACAAGCCCCCAAAGTTGCAGCCATCAAATGCAGTTTGGTGAGCTCAAATTGAACCTGTGAACTTCGATTGGCTCCCAAAACTATTATACATCTTGGATTGATCTGAAAATTTTATCACACAAACTAGACTAGTATGCGCAACTTCTCCAACAAGTTTTATTGAATTCGGACATTGTATGCAAAAGTTACAACACTTTGAATTTGACTTTTAGGCTGTGAGGACGTTTTTCGTCCCCTATGACGTTCAGGGGTTAATCACGGAATGGAAAGGAAAAAGAAATGCCTCTTTAAAATGAAAATCTCATCCCTAGATTCTTTTGAGACCATAGTTTATTATTGCTAAAATGCTCTAAACGGTCTACATTCCCATCCCTTACTATACTGAAAAAGTTATTTAGTATGGTCCAACCTATTTTATGACAAGGACATCTTGTTCAACATTCACTAGAAGAAAACTATGACTAACTTGTCAAAAATTGCATTGAACTTGTTAAAATTGCGTTGTACTTGACAGAAACTGTGTTTTATTTAACATGAAAGAGTGGGCTAGATTTTGTTGAGTTCTTTCTTCACAAAACAAAATTTTGCATTTTAGCATTTCAACACAAAATTTGACAAGTAAAACGCAAAATTTTGTGTTAGAATGCAAAATTTTGGATTACAAAGGGAGATCTCAACAAAATCCAGCCCACACTTTTATGTTGAATAAAACTTGTTTTTTGACAAGTTCAACGCAGTTTTCTTCTAGTGATTGTAGCTGTAGTATTGTAGTATTTTGTAGTGTGTAATGGTGGTGTTATTTTATTAGATTGATTCTTAGAAATCCATTAATTTATAACCCCTAAGAATTAAGTGCAAAAGCTTTGGGTACACTGAAATGGCAATAATGCAAGTGTGCAAGCATATTAGCCTTGAACATATACACAAGTAGATATTGTACAACCATTGAAGGTACTTATATCATAAACACCTGTAATATAGGTATATAGTCAAATAATTATACTATAATTATGTAAAAATCTTATAATATAGACACCTATAATATAGGTATATAGTCTTCTAGGCTCATAGAGCTCATTGTTCTCGACCTACATAGTAGCAAGTTAACAACCCTCTCCAAAATGATTATTTAGTATGGGTGGATAATTAACTTAGCTGACATGAGAATGAGAGAATGAGGATATTTCTTTGAATAACAATTGAAAAGTGCAGTTGACGTGGACATTGACTCGGTATTCACTGCCAACATTGTCCCCACTCCCGAGACTCAACTTCAATGGATATTAGACCAGTTCTCATGCCGTGGTTCACCACACCCCAGTAACCCCACCCCAAAAATAAGTTTATCTTGTGGGTGAAGTACCGGTATTGCTGGATTTAAAAAATATTCTCATTTGCCTTTCTTCTTAAATATTAATTGTACTTCCACATGGAAATCCATTGCAAGAAAGTCAACAATTCTGAAATGAAGAGCTCACAAAGAGCAGCACGTGTCAACTTAATTTGTCTGTTTATTTTTGAAGACATTTCAAAACAAAATTTGCAATATTTACAGAATTTGTTTAGAGGAGGTCATCAACCCCCCCAGTTTGGACCCCTCAATCCTGCCACATAGGGGACTCTCAAAGTGTTATGAATATGACTTTATGGTAGAACCATCCATAGGGGCCACATAACCCTTTAGGGCTTGAGGCACCTTTTTTGGACTCATTTGCACTCAGGTTGTAGCTGGTGTATAGTGCACAAAATCAAATAAACTAGACTTTGTCTTGAATTGGGAGCATGGAAGGAATGTAAACTCATTTTGTTAATCATTTTGCTTTGATTTCTTATGAATCTAAGGACAAATGAAACTTTTTGTGGGATTCACATTCCCTTTTGGTTCAATTAGATTCCCTCTCTGTGAATTAAATATTTATTCAAAATCACACTATATAGACTCATTAGATGCACGATCTTTGTACCCCCCCTATTTCATTCAAACCTTGTTTTGAGGTGTACCATAGGCTTTGAATTATTTCCAAAATTCAAATATAAATGACTTAAACATGCACACCTGGGTCTCAAGGCTTATGTGATTCCATATAAGTTTTGGAGCAATATAATGCAATATATGTTTTTTTGCCACATGGGAAGATAGAAATCATGTGGATTGCCAATTTTTGTTATTTTTTCTCTTGAATTCAAGTTACTATGATATTTGGAAGACAAAAATTGGCTTGAATTTATACCCAAGATATAGAAGGGTCCAATTCCGATCATTCAAAAACTACATTCTTACTCACTACTGTGTGAAATTAAAGACTGGATCCTTAATGGCCTGCTTCTCCTCTGCGCCCCCCTTCCACTCCGTCTGCGAGCCTCCCGACATCGTCAAACAAGCCTTCGAAGAATTCTCTTCTGGTAAAGAGGTCATGACCTCATCAGAGATGGCGAGCTTCATGCGGAGTTTTCAAGGCGACCCCAGTGTAACAGTGAGGCAGGCGAGGAAGGAGATGGAGGACTTCATCTCGYACTCGTGGGACAAGAGCAGCTCCCGGAGTCTGAAGGCGTTGGGGTTCAGGACGGGATCCCAAAGCTCCAGGAGCTCGAAATGGGGCTTGTTCCATCGGGAGCCGGAGGAGAGGGAGAATGGGGAGGAGGGCACGGTGGTGTTTACGTTGCGCGCATTTCTCAAGTTTTTGTTGAATACGGGGTTCAATGGGCATCGCACGCCGGTCTCCAAAACGGTATGTGTGCACTTCGGGTTTTCTCTCTCAAGCTCTGGTCTGGAGAGGAAGCAGGAGAGTATTCCCCTTCTGGAATAGGTTGTTTTGTGGCCCCTGAAAATGGACTTAAAGCTCTGTGTTGTGACCATGGCATTCTAGTATTGATTGTAGCACGCAGTTGTCAAAGTGAACAAAGCGTACTTKATGTGTACAATAATCTTGTCCTGTTGGATTGACTTCGTGGAAAACTCTTAGAAATACAAGAATGGTTTCCTATCTACTATGTCTGTCAAGTAAACACTTTTCTTTTATGTGTCTTTTATACTTGAAAGTCGATGTTTGAAGTGTTTGTCTTTGCTTAGTGCTGTAAACATGATGTTTATGTTAGAAGTTGTAACTCATGTAACSCAAACACAACTTGTAAAGTTAAGCTATACAGTATCCCAAGGGTATGTGATGGAGTAGAATGAAAAAAAGCATCATCCAAATCAGTGAATTTGTGTAGATTTTAGTTTTCTAGAGAGCGTCTTCTTCATTGGTCTTCTGTTGTCATTGGAGCAGCCCACGGAGGACATGRCAGCCCCGTTATCCGATTACTTCATCCATGCCAGTCACAATACGTACCTCACGGGCAATCAGCTGACCTCCGAGAGCAGCACGTGCCCCATTGTGAAAGCGCTCCTCAGTGGATGCCGTGTCATCGAGCTGGACTGCTGGAGTGGCTTGGATGGGAAATTCAATGTCCTGGATTGCTTGAACAGCCCCCACCAGAAAATCAGTGTGCTTCATGGCCGGTACGCATAGTCTAGATCTCCTCATTGACTTCAACTGCCAAAATTTGACTGTCCTTTTAGCTCTTCTTAAATCAATGCACTCTCTCACTGAATGATTCAAACAAGAGCGAAAAAACCCTGAGGTGGGTGTTTTAGAAAATCTCGAAAATCTACCTTGCCAATTGTAATGCTATCTGTATAAGCCGGTGTATTGACGCAAATCGTTCTAATTGCGATGTTAGAATACTGGCAACCTAATTTCACTATTTGGTGTAATAGTTGCAAGGAGTGGTTGAATATGATGAATGGGGCATTTATGTCTTACAATAGCATTTAGGGGTTAGTTTTGATTACATAAAAACTCTTTGGGAACATAGCAAATCAGGACCATACACTTCTCAAAGATTTTCATTTAGTATCTGAAAGTGGTGAGATATTTGACCATTGCTACTCTTTTTGGCCATCAGATTGGGGTGCACGGCATGTATGGTGACGAAGTGAAGCACAAGACACGTGTAGTAAATCGATCCCGGGAGCCTCACTGGGAAGATCAGGAGTTCACATTCCCAATTCGAGGTCAGTCCAAAAAATTTCTTGATCATTTTGGAGGACTTCAAGTGGATCCAATCGCTTAAAACATGCATGACCTAAGGAAGATGATACTCTTTCCCATTATTTCATACCATTATTTCAAGCATTTTAACCATCTAGGTTGGAGTGTACTTTAATTGGGAGATCACTCAATAGAGGTCACTGGAGAGGTCACTGGAGAGGTCACTGGAGAGAACTCTGGAGAGAATTCTCTCAAAGTCAAATTGTTTCTCTCTGAATGGGTTGGATGATTTCTAATGTTAATCTTTCAAAGTGGGAGCATGGTTTAGGGTTTTCTTTCTTGAGCGGTACAGCCTACAAGGTTTTGGTATTTTTTAGGGTTTAGATCTGATGCTTAGAGTTGTGTGTTCTTGGTTTGGTTTCAGTGCCGGAGCTTGCAATCCTGAGGTTGGAAGTGAAGGAGCATGACTTCTGCCGAGATGACATGGTGGGTCAATCTTGCGTCCCAGTTACGGAGCTCAGGCAAGGAATTCGAGCTGTGGAATTACAGTCCAGCAGGGGGCAACCCCGGAAATCGAAGCTCTTGTGTCATTTTACGATGAGATCATTGTGAGCTCACATTGGTAGCACAACAGAAACAGAACCGAACATTATTTACCGGAGTTGGGAGGGTTCCTTTTTTCCTCTTTGCTTTTTGCTTGTAGGGCACACGAAACGAGCCTTGGGGATTGCGGTTCATGGGGGGCTTCAGAAATGCTTTGCTCTAAACCCTAAACCCTAAAAACCCTAAACCCATGTAACCCATGTAACCCATGTCGATACAGATTTGGGGAAATGCTCCTCGTATATAATTCTCATGAGCTTAGTTTGATTCAGTTTGTTTGGTCACGAAACCAGCTAGGAAACGGTTTCAGTACTCGAATATGAGGGTTTCAAATTTGAACGTATATTCGAATTTGCAAGATTGCACATTCTATGATGGGATATATTCCACTTTGTTTCACATGCAACTTTCAGAGTTATGACTCATGATCAACTTCCAATCTCCATATCTCTTTCTCTATATCTTCAATGTTTGAAGTGAACGGTGGGATCTAATGCATTGGTTGTCATTTAATCTTATAGGAAATTAAAAAAACTACAACAGTAAATCTAGAGTTGGAAATGCAGAAAATCTTAACACCTTTTGAATTTCATGAATAGAGAACCAATGATTGATTGCTAAAAGGTACAACCACAAAACAAACACTCCCATGTTGAAAAGAATACAATGAACACTCAAACAATAGATWCACRTAAAGACACATGATCAATGACTTCTCCAAATGGGTTCCTTTGCTGAGGGCATTCGCAATGCATACCCGRAGAAGAGCCTCAGCACCGGTGTTGTCCAGTGCCGGCATCACATTCGGTTTGGAGTGCCAGGAAGACGACGGCCATTTCCGGGGATGATGCCATTTCTGTACCCTAGYCATGGATGCATTGCAGATGCTTTGACGGTTTACCATACCTTCCGTCCCCGGTCATGCTCATATTTTCCATGCATAAATTTAAGCAAAGCTGATAATGGGTGCTCAGACCTTACCAGTTAATCCAGTGACTAGAATATCATAGCGCTGTCAGCAAGTGTCTAAAATACAGAATACTAATTCGAGTGGCTCCTCACAGTCAATGATTACAAAACCGATAACACAAGCCCAAAAGCTAAACAAACTGAACATCCAAGGTATGCAAACACAAATGCAGACTTTCAGAGAGCGATATCAAAGGAAATAAGGAACCAGTGGCCCTTGGAACACATAAGAAGATCCAGAAAGCAAACTTTTTAAAGGAAAAGTCAGAAGCCAAACATATCCTCTGGCAAGCCAAACATAAAACGCAAGTTCCTGAGAAAAGGCCTGGATTCACTTACAAATCCCTCATCTAGTCTAGAGTGCCTCAAATGAATCTACCGGGGACTAGAATTCTTCCTACCCCACAACATTTCAGGGGCACCGKCCCTGCTTACTTCTTCTTCTTGGCATCTCCAGCGGCCTTTGCCTGCAACCCAACCCATCCAACATGCGAGCTATTAGAATTTTTCGACCGATCAAGATTGAAAAAGTTCATTATCCAGCACGCTCATTGTGTATCTTGTGTTCTTTTGCTTCTATTGCATACAACCAGAAAGCAAGGTTTCAGCCCATGAAATTAGGTTGAAGACGGAGACTACACATACGCCACTGCGTTGCATTGGAAAGCGCACTACCACAGGCAACTCTAGTCATTAGACATGTCATTTAGACCATCACGTACCTTCTTCACACCCCTGATCTTCTTGGAACGGTTCTTGCGCTCCTTAATCTGCTTCCTGGACTTCTCCACCTTGGTCGCCAGTCCATTCTGCAATTCCTCACAAATCGCGAACATTGGTACCGTAATAGAGCCAACCTTCTCCATCACAAGCAACCCACCGTCCAAACTCTGGATCGAACGTAAAGCCGGTACCTCAACGAATGAAACTACGGGAACTAGAGTAGAATATTACCCTAATGAGCCTGTACTTGGGCTCGTATTTCTTCGCAGAGTCCACAGAATCGTAAATGAGGCCAAAGCCCGTAGACTTGCCACCTCCGAATTGCGTCCTGAAGCCAAACACGAAGATAGACTGGGGATCCCGCACCTCGTACAGCTTGCCCAGCTTCTCCTTCAACTCAGCCTGTGCAGAAAATTCGAACTTCAGCTCCTCTGCCACCCAGAACTTTAACCTAAACTAATTCAAAGATTTAGCAARTTCCACCAAAGGACTCACCTTCGACACATTGGCACGACCGGGGTGAAGCACATCGATAACCTGCACAACATCGCCGTTCCAGCATCAAAACCGAGCGCAACCCTAAACCTAAAAAATCCAGGAATTGAATTGAAATTCGAATCAAGCGATGATCTCTGTCGGTGGATGCTTACAAACTGCTTACGGGCCAACAGCCTGTTGGTCATGAACTTCCTCGTGCGCACGGTGCACGCCTTTTCCGCCATCGCTGCAAGCAGAAGTACCGCTTGCGGTGCAGCAAAGAGAACGAAATGCACACAAAAGAGGGTGATCAAGGAGCGCGGAGTTGCACTAAACTCCCAACCTGCAGAGAATTTGCCGTGGGTACAATACTTTTATGTCCCAATTTGACGTCGTCACCCTACTTTTGTGTGCCGGTACACTGAATGCTGCGTCTGGTTCAAGTAACTTAGTAGGGACACCCCAAACCGCCACTTTTCTGCGGTGTAACGTCTCTATTATTAGACATAATAATAATAGAAACTCCGGTCTTCAAATATATAAAGGCCGGCGTGAATAAAGTGTCTGTTCGTAATGACAGTGAGCCCATGTCCACTGGATCATGGGCCTTATTAGACATACAACATATACATTTACTGATTGACAAGTGATAAAAGATTTAAATGCA
>VACF01001247.1:0-29195 GCA_006891605.1 Pleurozium schreberi
CAGCTACCGAGAGTCTACCATGTCATTTAAAATAAATAAATAAATTTAATTCTTTTTTTAAAATCTTCTTTTTGATTGCAGACAAAAAAAAATAGTAATTGGACCCGTGACAGCAATCAATTGTTCCCTTATTGCATTGGGAATAGCCAGGGAATAGGGTTGAAATGGCCCTCCATTGCCTTACATCTCATGTAATAAACCAAACTTTGACATCTCTAGATTTTAACTAGATTTCAAACAACACCTCAATAGTCTCAAAGTTTGTAAAACTTGTTGTATATTGTAGTGTGACATGACTTTTGTCTTTGAAATGACAAAAAACTTATTTTTTTCCCCTAAAGTAGTTCATTACACCTATATAAATTAAAGATGATTTTAATTTTGTAATCTTTTAATTATTCCATACTTTGTCATTTCTTTCATTGTGAATGAAATGTCATGTCAAGAACTTTTAAATTTAAGAGAATCATAAAAGCACAAACAGTGTTATGATTATTATTTTGTTTATCATTATATTCTATGCATAGATGGAAAAAATGGGCTTTGAAATGGTTCAAGGCACCCATAGTGGTTCAACAATTTGATGCTTGAGTATTGAATGAATTGTGAATATGCAAGGTATATAAACAATGGATCTGTTAAAAGCATTTTGATATTTGGGAATATGATGTGATCCAAACGGTGTGATTCATCAAGTGGCATCACAAGTGGCTTAAGGTGCTCACCAATCATAAATCCATTTCTAAACTCGTGACATCACATTGTACTAAATTTAATCATGTTTTCTCGTCCATGAATGATTGGTGGGCATTATTGATCATTGAGGGCTTGACAAATTGCAATTATGGTAGAGGGACCCATTACTAACGGGCGCCCCATCACCAATCAATAGGGTGTTGTATTTATGACCAAGGTTGGAACATATTTTCATTTTCTCCTTGGAATGCGGGTTTTTGATTTTTTCAAGGTTGGAACCAATAAGTGCGTGACACATAAGTGAGCAAAAAAGTAGGAAGCAATGGATGGGAAAGTAGTTCTTGAATGATCAGAATTGGATGACTGTAGATGTTGATCATGGGTCAAGCCCAACTTTGGCCTTTCAAAATTCATACTAATTTCATTGTAAGAGATAAAATTAACAAAGTTTTGCAATTTCCATCATTTCAGTCAATGCACCTCTGAAAAAATTTGCTTTGCCTACCACTACCCTAGATCATGTCCATAATTGCTTATTTGATCGGTTACAGGTCCCTCTACCATAGTTTGGTGGAAATGCTGTTCAAATTGAGAGAGAGCTACACTGAATAGGGGTATTGAGGGGACCAAACAATTAAGGTGACTAAATGAGGGAAACCGTAAATATCTAAAACATGATAAGGTAAGACAGCCCATTGTGGTTATTTCTTCTATAGTGGTCACCTATGAAGTGCCGCCATTTTTTTTTTTTAGTTTTGTAAGATCTGCGCCTCAATCAATGTCTTACATGATAGTGATGGAGTGATTAGTGACCACATAAGGCACTTCCAACTTTTCAATGTGAAATTCATTACAAAGATTGACTTTTTAGGCATTCCATGTTAGAAAATATTGTGATTGCATTAGGTAGTGAGATGACCATCATGGATTCAGATTTTGTTGGCTATATGGTGGTCTACAGGGTATAAGGACTGACTTTTTAGGCATTCCATGTTAGAAAATATTGTGATTGCATTAGGTAGTGAGATGTCCATCATGAATTCAGATTTTGTTGTCTATGGGGTGGTCTACAGACCCTGTTGGGCCATGGAAAACTGAACACTTCAAAAATTTCTAGCAAATTCTTACTTTATCAAAAAAATACAATTTCAATTGCACTTGCTACTTCTCACACTTGTCTTTAAGGGGGGTACAAATCAAAAAATTTCAACAGTGGCGTGAGGCCAAACTCCAAATTTTGACCACAATGGGTTGTCTTACCTTATACAGCCCCTGGACACTTCAAGCATAGTTGATGTACAACAAAGGTAGATATTTATATAGTGTGAAATGTCAATTAATTAATATGGGTCCCCTCAATACCCCTATTCAGTGTAGATTCGGGTGAAAAGAAGTGTCACTTTTCAAGCCCCCACAACAAAAATTTGAATTCTTTTTGGACCCTACTGTACAGCACTTTATTTTTCAACCCACAAGTTTGATGAGCTCCAAAAAGACTGACCAGCAGGTAGCTGGGACCCTCAATCACCGTCCGACTTTGAACTCCAGATCCGTCGGTGTACCCAACGAAACTTCTACTTTCGTGTCCCAAACCAACGAAAGTTATATTTTCGTTCGTCGAGTTGGAGTACGGGCTTCGAAGCCCGCTCGCTCGCGCTCAGTTCTCGCACTTCGCGCGGACTCTCGACCTGCACACTCTGCAGCCTTCAGTTCTCCGCCATCGCTGTTCCGATCCGTCACCCGAGAGGATTTTTTTTTCATTTTTTTTTTGTTTAGAGGTAGGAGGATTTGAAGTTGGACAGGTAAGGAAGCGGTGATGTTTGGAGGGCACGATCCACAGAAGTGCTTGCATATAGGGTTTTATTAGCATCTTTCAAGAACAAATTGTAGGGATGATTTTGTGGTTATGATTTTGACGCTTTTCTAGGGTTATCGTGTGGAATAGAAATTTTCTGTGGTGTGGACATAGTGTGCATTTGACGTTAGTATGAGTGACGARTTTATTCAAGTAGGAATTATATGCGTGCATTTGACGTTAGTGTGAGTGAGGAATGCATTTAAAGCAGGAATTATTTGTGTGTATTGTCTGAAGCAGGTTCGTCACCAATGGAYAAGGAGATGGGGGATTTTAGTGGCATCCAAAAGATGTGCACTCGCATGCGGCTTTGGGAGCTTCCAGACAAATTTGTCTTGGAACCGACCGATTCGATGGCTTCTCAGTTTCTTGCGATTGATCGTTCCAGCGGCGACTTCAGCTACTTGAGTAAGTAGACGGCAATATCTGGAGTGCTCTCTACAGTTTAAGCCTATCTTGGTGAATGCATCTAAAGAATGTTCTTCCTTTTATGCTGCGCTGAGCTTTGAACTTGGTCACGTGAACGAGAAGTAACGCTTACAGTGAAGCTCTTGAAAATCTGTGTGACGGTGATACAGGTCAGCTTCCAGACTCCAATGTTCCACACGCGCAAATTGTGTTTGGACTCTTGGGAATTCTTCGTCTTGTTGCAGGTGAGAATTAATTTCTGTCCAGAGAATTTTCACGCAGTGTATGAGCTTGCTCAATTTCATGAGCTCAAACTCTTTGAATTGCATGTGCAATTGTGCACTCTTCAGTATGTCAGGTGCTGCAATCGCAAAACCATAATTACAAAAAGATGAAGTCAGAATATTGGAATCTCAGTTAAGAGAAGAGGATCATCTTAATGAGAGCTATGCTTTGTTCACTATCAAAGGACTTCATGTCTTGCAATTTCAGTTGATGCTTTATGTAACTGATTCTTTTGACATGAGAGATGTGAGACGCTGTTTTCCTGTATCATACTAACTCTCCACATCTCAATCAGTAAAGGTCAACTGATTATTGCTTGGGAGTCCCCTAACTCGTAGGCATAATCAGTTAGAACCTTTAACAACGCTGAAGTTTTGTTTATGAGCTTAGAGTATGTTGCTAGTTTTGTGGCAGAATTTAACTAGTTTAGTTAGTCTCGCAATTTTTGAAAGCATTATGAGGTGGTTGACTTTCGTGGTCTGTTCTGTTCCGTATTGAACAGTTATTACTTGCGAAATCCTTCGGGTAAGCTCTTGGAGGAACAGAAGGGAGTGATCAGAACTAACTGTATTGATTGTTTGGATCGAACTAACGTTACCCAGGTTACTTTCTTACTCTATTGCATCTCTTACTTTGTGTGCCATTGTGAGTTTTAGACTTATCAGATGGTAACGCAGAATATATGTTAGCAGCCTCTCTCATTCACCAACATGTGTCTGAAATTCCTTGAACTTTTTCAATATGCAGAGTTTGCTTGGACGCAAGGCTCTGGAGGTTCAATTGCAACGAATTGGAATTTTTGAAGCGAACAATAAAGTCACACAATTCGAGGGCTTGGAGGAGAAATTTAAATTCTGTATGAACGCTTATTTGGTTCACCTTCAAACGCTTGCTTGGCGTAGGAAGTAGAGTTTATGGTGGTGTTTAGAGAGACCTTTTGTGCTTGTTATGCATCTCATCTTTTTCTTGACTTGGTATATGCTGGCTTGCACTCAGAATGCATTTCACATGTCTTAATTTTTGTSTTCAGTGTGGGCTGACCATGGAGATGATATAAGCATCCAATACTCTGGAACCGGGGCTCTGAAGGGTGATTTTGTGAGGTACGTTTTCAAGTGTTCTTAACTTTGCCTAAGAGCCTCTGCTTGTATGCTCTATGTAGACTATACCTCGGTATAGAGTGCTCGAAACTTGTGGCTAAGMAATCGGCCATTTGATCCAGATTTGGTCATAGGACAATCAGTGGCCTTCTTCAAGATGGCTACAATTCTGCTGCTCGCTACTATCTTAACAATTTTCGAGACGGGATCAAACAGGTGCGCACTGAGAGATTGGTTTGCACATTTTTTATCGTGGTGTGGACGTTCATTATTTTTGACAGAAATTCTTCTCTTTTCAAATATTGAGATTGTGAGAKCATGAGTTTTGTGCTCGTGGATATGAGTACTTTTTGAGAGATTTTTGTCTGTGGTTACAGGACAGCATTGATCTTGTAGCTGGTCATTACCAAATMCAGCCAGGCACCCCTTCACCTCTCCAGCTGAGCTTGACAGAGTCTTTTGCGGTAAGTGATACTTTCCTGTTCTCAATAGAAGAAACGTGAAGAATGTTTCAGTTGGTTACTCTCATTTTGAACTAATTTTTGTTGATTGACACAATTATTTTCTGTTGCAGTTGCCGGGTGCTGTAGCCGCATTTATGGCTGGAGCTTATTTCACCAGYATTTCTGCTCGACAATGTAATTCCTCAAATTTTTCCTAAACCATTWATTGCATTATTTTTTGGTGAAAGGTCATTTTCTCATTTGATAAATTGAATCTCTCCRGTTTTCATTGAGGATGAAAGTTCAATCCTTGGACACTTCTGAGGTAGACTCTTATATTTCCATGAATTTGGTGTGTGCAGTGGGATCCGATTTATACCAGTATCTGTACACAATTGCGCTGGCAGGCTTGACGGGTGGTATTGCAGCATTTGTTCGAATGCAAGGTCGTAACCTCACTGATCGACCTCGCTTATGTAAAATGGATTAAAAACACCATTCATATGCKCTGCATGAAGCTTCGTACAACACCAATGGGAGACATCTGGGTAGTGTTATCGACACTTTTTTGCAAACAATTTGTTCTTTCAGTAATCCGATAAAATCTGGTGGATAGTACTGCAACCCTCAGTCAGTGAGTGGAGGCTATTGGTTATATATCCTGGCTTGACTCTATCAGTGGTGTTGGTAGCATTCTTTAAATAGACTAGGTAAGGAGGCACATGTTTTCTCCTGTGGTAAAATCATTCGTTAAAATGCCATGCATTTCTCGTTTGCACTTGTTCCAGTCTTATCTTCTGCAATGCTATGCTTTGCTCGTCTTTAAGGTGCTGTTACTGTAACCACTCTCTAGTATCCGACATTCAGGTCCGTTTGAGGCAACATGAGCTGCAGCTTGTTTTTTWTATGCTCAGGATATGAGACTTTGCATCAATGACGGTATTCAAGATTATTTGCCGGTCAGTGGGGGATGTGCACTTGCTTTCTTAAACCATATATGCTTCGTGTGTTCTGTCAATTTAAATCTGTTGTTATTATATACTGGTTTTGCGCATCAAGAACACTCTAGACGAAATTAGTAATTTCTATACTGTCACATCAAAGTAGCTGAATTGGTAACCTGATAAATCATTCCCTGTCTTGAAATGTTGAAGGGGTCGAAGAACGGCATGRTATTGCACCAAAACTAGAATCTGATAGTTTTGCTCCCATTATTACCGTAACTTAGGCCTCAGATAGGGGACTATTTCTAAAATCAAATAGTAGAAGGACGAACACTACTTAAAATTTGATTTTAGTATGAATTTGTCACATATGCCACCTTAACCTTGTAGGGATGTTGTGGACCAGATCCGTCCGATGGATGATTGCATTCTTAACTAAAGAAAAAGAGAATGCATGTATTAGTCAAAGAATTAGAGAATTTTGGTGATTACCTTGGTCATGGGGTCGTGTCCTTACAAGGACAATCCTTGAATGACGTGGCGGATGTTTTGAATTGCAACTTTCCATCTTCGACATTAGGAGTGGAAAGAAAAGATCTTTTCTAGTACTTTGACTTTCGACGAGTATATTTGGCTTTTCAAAGTAGACTAGTGTGCCCTGTGCCGTTGCCACAACCAAAACCAATTTCACAACCAATAGTAAATTTTAAAACCCAAACAAACTAAAAACTCAATAACTTTCTCATTAAGTGTCAGAATACCATATAACCAAACCTATGCAGTCCTCCTTGTTGAGGGCTTTTCAATGGTACTAAAAGCGCCATTGAGGGATGTACAGTCTATTTTATATATTTTTAGATCCAAAAATAACTCAAAAATCAATAACTTTCACCCTATAGGTCAAAACACCACAAAACCAAGCTTGTGCACCCCTCCTCACCGAGGGCTTTTCAACGGTACCAAACACGCCACCGGGGGACGCACGGTCCAGGAGATCTCAACGTAACAAACAAACAAATTAAAGAAGAATATTCCATGCTAACTTAATGTATAGATGTATAGATGATGTCACACAGCATCAAAAATGCATGATTTCCACGGCCACATGTCCGTCCTTCAGGGGTTAAACCTCATGAAATTCATTGTTAACCCTTGAACAATGCTGAAGCCTTGAACAATGTCGATGAATGAGAGCATCATTCTTCCTGTATAGGACAAAAGTGCAACTATTCATCCTTGGAATTAGGGGTGGAAAGGGAAGATCTTCTACAACAATTTGATTTCCAATGTGTGATTTTGGATTTTCTAAAAATTTGTTGGGTTGTGTTTCCATTAATACCTAAAGGTCGTTGACTATGTTCTCACCAAAAATGCTTCAAGACTGCCATTCCTATTATAAGTACCAAATTTTTGAAAAACATCACTTTTCGACACATGTAACCGTAGGATCTTGTAGTACTCTAATTTGAAAATATGTGGAAAAAATTTCAGAAATTTCTACAATATAGATTGCAAGATATTAGCATTTGAAGTGGCAAAAATCCTTTTTTTGGCCTTGCAAAAAACCGGGCAGCTGCACTTTACAAGGTCAGATAATTATGGAAAATGTCCCAAATGGTTGGGCTTCTTTGGATTCATTCTTTAGGGCAAGTTGGCTACATACATGAAAATTTTCAGATCATTTGGAGTTGTACAACACATAGGAAAAAAATAGTAAGTAAAAAGAAGTAGAGAATGATTCAAAATACTAAATTGTTAATAAATTAGTTATAGTATTAAGAAAACTCCAATCCAAGTGGTTGAATTGTTGTAATAAAAAATCTACATCCAATAGCATTATTTTTTTTCAAAAATATTGAAATTTTAAGTAAAATAAAAGACTTCAAATTGTTTTTTGGTGTTGGAATTCCATAATGTCCGTAAACTAAAAAGCCTCATAACTTTCATTTCAACTATTGAAATGCAATGATTCAAATCTTTTTGAGTACATAGAAATCTGAAGAGCAAATTTCAAATTTTTATTTCTTAACCCCTAAAAGCCTAAGGGGTTTGGACAAAAACACAAATGTATTATAAAATATAAGGTCAATAACTATTTTGAAGTTTGCATCAAAGAAGTTTATGTGAAGCACAAAAAGTGGAAGATATCCATATAGTCAAAATTATTGTTTTTAGATTCTCTTCAAATGAATTTTGAAGTTATAACTTCAAAAATTCACCAAAAATACAATTTGTATCCTTAACACTTGAATTTTTTTTTGATTGGTCATAATTGTGGTTTCTATTGAATTATAAAAAAAGCATAAGCTTTTATCATAAAAAAATCAATTCTTTCTTCAAATAGTAAGTTTTTCAACACTAGAAAATTCTAAATACATTGTGCTATTTCTCTTATGATTATTTTCTGACCGTAGTGATACGAATTCTGAATATAAATACTGAAAGACAACCCAATGTTTTCAAGAAAAAAAAAAAACTCAAAAAAAAGTTTTTTTCTGCCCGAAAATTGTGCCCAAAGTCGGGCAGCGACCAAAAAATGGTCGTTTGAGAGCTTAGGGGTTAAAAAAGTGATTTTTTCAAATCTGCCCGGACTGCCCGAGTTGAGAATCAAACAACATATTATGCAATAACTTTTGACTCATATTTCCAAATGTCATGAAATTTGTGCATATGAAAGATATTCTTTATCCCCACATTTTGTTAAAATTTCAGCCCAAAATACGCAAATCTCCAGTCACACATATGTGCCCAAAATTTCCGTGTTGCCAAAAAACGCATGTTGGTCCTTTAGGGGGTTAATTGTGGAAATTTTTTCATGTGAATCCAGGTTATTTTGAATGTTTGGGAGCAATTCAAAGTTCAAAATCTAGACAATTTTCATAAAGTGTCCGTGCTTATTTTTTCTTCATAAAGTGTCTGTGCTTATTTCTTCTTCATAAAATGTTTGCTTCCAATAAATTTTTTTGGAAATGTTGCACATACTAGTCTAGTTTGTGTGAATAAAATTTCATATCAATCCAAGAAGTTATGAGTGACTAAAAAGCATTTTGGTAGAGGGAGGTTCAACCGTAGATGTGATTTCTTGCTACTTTTTCCACTATTTTTTGACGTTTCAAAATAATTTTGCAGACGCAATGAGTCAATTGAATGATATTTTTTTTCACCAAAATGTTAGTTGTAGTGTAATGGTTTTTCATTTGAGTAGGTTTACAAATCGAATTTCACCTCCAAATGTGTTTTTAAGAAAATTTCAGCATCTTTTTTCAAGACTAAAACATTATAGTCTTTCAATCTATACGGTCAAATGACCCCACCTTTGTTTCACACCATCTGCAACATGCACACTATAAGATTGTGCGGTTGAAAATTTCATACTTCACTGAAATTTGGACTTATAGCACTTGAAAAGCAAGGATGCTTGTAGACACGTTTAGGCCTTAGGCGATGAAGGGTTAAAGCAATGATTTCCACATTATCAAAATTGATAGTTTCCATGGTCACCAACTCTGTCGTTTAGGCCGGGGTGGACTGGCCCCCTCCCTTGCCTCCTCCAAGTAATTCCAAAGGTGCAAGTAAAATAAATACAAAACATTTTGGGCCCAATTAATTTACCTTGAATGTAACACTAGATTCATTTAAGGCCTCTCATTGCAAATATGAATTTAGAACTTGAAAATTCTATCATGCATGGAAAATAAAACATTTCAGGGTTTTACCAAGTGGCCGAACGAGGGGGTCAATTCACCCCGGCTGGGGTTTAACCCCTCATTGCCGAAGTTCCAACCATGCTTCAAAGCATCCTCCTTTTGCAAGTGTTGAAAGTCTCAATTTTAGTCAGTTATGAAGATCTTAACCATACAATATTGTAGTGTGCATGTTGCAGATGGTGTGGAACAAATTTGGCATCATTTGACCGTATAGATTGAAAGATTATAATGTTTTAGTTTTGAAAAAATGTGCTGAAATTTTCTGAAAAATACATTTGGAGGTGAAATTCGATTTCTAAACCAACTCAAATGAAAAAACTTCAAACCACAAAGTGATTCCAAACTAGAATATAAACACTTTGGTGAAAAAAATATCATAAAATTAACTCATTGTGCCTGCAAAATGGATTTGAAATGTCAAATAAACAGTGAAAAAAGTAGCAAAAATTCACATCTGTGGCTGAACCTCCTTCTACTAAAATGCTTTTCAGTCACTCATAACGTCTTGGATGGATTTGAAATTTTAATTACAAAAATTAGACTAGTAAGCACAACTTTTCCGACAAAAATGATTGAAAAAGGATAATATATGAAGAAATTATGAGCCACCGAAGTTCACTGAAATGCAAACAATTCTGGATTTCAAACTTTATATTTTTCCCAAACATTTGAAACAACTTGGATTGGCATGAAACTTTTACCACAATAACTAGACCTATATGTGAACAAAACCCAACAAATTTTATAGAAAAAAAACGTTTGATGAAAATGATACAATCCCTCGAAGTTGCATCCATCATAATGTAGTGTGTTGAACCCAAATTGAACCTGAGAACTTTGAATGATTTTCACAAACTCAATACCTCTTGGATTGATTTGAAAATTTTACCATCTATCCTTTAAATTAGTCTGTTTGTTTGTTTGTTTGTTTGTTACGTTGAGATCTCCCGGACCGTGCGTCCCCCAGTGGCGTGCCTGGTATTGTCGAAAAGCCTTCGGCAAAGAAAGGTGCACAGACTTGGTTTTGTGGCGTTCTGACCTACGGGGTGACAGTTATTGATTTTTGAGTTATTTTTGGTTTGAAAAAATTAGAAAATTACTTTTGCTTTTGTTTTGCCTGTGGCAATAGCACAAGGCACACTAGTCTATCCTTTAAACCAGGTTGTTTATTTTTTATTTTTTATTTTTATTTATTTTTTGTTTGTTTGTTACGTTGAGATCTCCCGGACCGTGCGTCCGCCGGTGGTGTGCTTGGTACCATCGGAAAGCTCTCGGCAAAGAGGGGTGCATGGGCTTGGTTTCATGGCATTCCAACCTACGGGGTGAAAGTTATTGAATTTTGAAGTTATTAATGCATCCAAAAATTAGAAAATTACTTTTACTTTGATTTTGCCTGAGGCAACGGCACAAGGCACACTGGTAGATACTAGATTACTATGCGCAACTTTTCCAACAAGTTTAATTGAATTCCGACATTAGATGGAAAAGTTAGAGCGCTTCAAAGTGTACTGAAGACTGTGTGAGGACACTTTTCGTCCCATTCGGCGATGAGGGGTTAAGGGTTAAAGATCGATTTGGGGTAAACTCGTTTTCAGCACTTGATACTCAATTCATAGTCTATGTGTCCAAAAAAAAAATTATAATTGAAAGTCCCTTTCGACTCCCAGAAAGACCCAACAAAAACATAAATACTTTGAAAACGGGAACCACACTCAAAGCAGATTGTCGATGCTCGAATCATCTTCACAATCAGAAAACATGTTTCTGAGCATTCATGTACAAACGGTGACATTGCAGTTAGTCAATCGATCCTTTTCTCATGATTGAATCAGTTGTGCAGCATGCACTGTTTTGCTTGCACCCCGACTCTATTGCATTAACTACTGCCGTTCCAGAAATCTCTTTCTTGTACTTCATTTTCTAACTTGAAAATTTTCATCTTACTAGAGGCGATTGCAATGTCCTGTGATCGGGCAAGTTTGTAGGATTTAGGGTTTTTGTCCTCTGTCCTGTAAGCAAATTGACCTGAATGCACGATGGACCGCGAATTCTGAGCATTCGCGTACTAACGGTGTCAATTGAGTGTATTGAATTAGTATTTTAATTTGCGATCGGAACCCAAAAAATTGGCAGGAAATGGACTTTAGGATTCCTGAAACTTGGGATGATCATAGCTGATTATACGTGAGAGTCAGGGAAGGTTGAAGGGAATGACTGGTAATGTCCTTTTTCAAACAAGGATCAATCGTTGCTTATTGCAGAGGAAGTATAGAATTGATTAGGGTTTGGGACTTGGGAGCATTTTCTTGATTGGCACCTAGTGAGGGCATGAGATTTTTTTCTTGGTGCTAACATCTTGTAGCATTGGGTTGCAGGACGATGGTGGACGTAAATTGTGACCGACACTAGAGCTGAATCCGCAAGCAAACCAGATTTCGATGCAGGTATCAAAACTGAACCGCTCTCGAAAAMAGAGTCATCTCTGTTATTACACTTGTTGGTATTGGTTCTTGAGAGTCAAATCAGGAATAATTCTTGGGAATGTGTCTGGAATGTGCAATGACCTCTTCTCTTGGCCCAAGGAATCTTCACACCTTCATGACTGAGCCCACATCTTCACAATATTCCTTCCGTAAAGCTTGACCTCAGTTGTAAATTAATGAAATGGAAGTAGACTGGAGCTTCATTACGTCTACCATTTGTTGCATGACATGGCCCATTTACCACCCATGTTTAGGTGGTCGATTGRTCATCCGATAATCCCCTGTGGATCATTCTAGAGTGATTTGGGTTCAGCAAAGTCAACTCAAATTTTAGAATCGTGATGTAAATATAGACTGTCTGATATGTTTCTACGTTTTTCCCATGGAGCTTGGTAGGGTTTGATCAAGCCTTGGTAATTTTTGGTGATCTTCCGGAGGTGAATTGAACAAGAGAGGTGCAATACCATGGCCATGTTTTCGTTCCATGTTTTTTTGTTTTGAGCRGATAATTACCGGCAGTGCAGATTCTTTTGTGACTGTACAGTAGTCTGGTGTCGCAAAGCTCCAACTACAGCTAACGGAAGGTCTGCTTGGTGTTGTTCCGTCTGCAGGCAAGCTACATAGGTCGGTTGTAATGCATATCCATTCACTTTGCATAAAAAATTCACGATAAATTTCAATCCCTTAGAATCGTCTGAAATTTTTATAACTTAATGGTAGAGGGACCCATTACTAACCGGCACCCCATCACCAATCAATAGGGTGTTGTATTTCTAACCAAGGTGGAACAAATTTCCATTTTCTCTCCTTGAAATGCGTGTTTTTGATTTTTTCAAGGTTTGGACCAATAAGTTCATGACACATGAGTGAGCAAGAAAGTAGGAAGCAATGTGCAGGAAAGTAGTTCTGGAATGATCAGAATTGGATGACTCTAAATGTTGATCATGGGTCAAGCCCAACTTTGGCCTTTCAAAATTCATAGTAATTTCATTGTAAGAGATAAAATTACCAAAGTTTTTGTAATTTCCATCATTTCAGTCAATGCACCTCTGAAAATATTTGCTTTGCCTAACACTACCCTAGATCATGTCCATAATTGCTTATTTGATCGGTTACAGGTCCCTCTACCATATTGAAGACATGAGCTTTCATTTTCAAAAAAAAAGGTAAATAAAATTTCATTCGTGTATGCAGATGTAAATGGAGCATGTGGACGGATTGAAGGATTAGTTCATGGTCACAGGGCCGTCCCTTCAGGTTTGTCCGCTTGTCCTGACCCTTGAATGGTCCGTAAAGGTGCACCACCAGTGGCTTGCAAACGTGGGGATGGCATCGGCCGACYTTATGCACTCAGCCCTTGGTAAAAGTGCCAACCCACTGACCTGGCCTCAGGTACTATGAAACTCTGAATTCTGTTTGAAATTAGTTACTGCAGTAATAGCTCACTGAATCTGGATCTGAAAAAACAATTATATACTGCATTATGCTGCTGAGATTCAAGCCATACTCAATAATCATAGAATCCGCCAAGAAAAAGAAAGTGAGTGGGTCCCGACTTGAATCTTAGTGAATCTTCAAGCCGGACCCACTTCTGACACCCTGCAAAATTACAGTACAGTTGGATTCGCCCGGGGAAATGCCTCCTGACCTTCTTTAGAGGAATTCTACAAGAATATTCAGCTTTTGACATGTTTGGAAACTAGGAAGCTTCCTAAATGGGCTTAATTTGGAATGAGACAGTGGAATCCTGGAACCTCAATATTCAACGGAAAGCATGAGATAAGGTGACATAATTTTATTGAAGCTCCGTCATGAAATTCATGCACTGTAGCTTCAGGTGGAGGAAAAGGGTCAATTACCTTCACCCGTGAGACGGATTCATGCCTCTAATTTTATTGGCGTTTGATAATGGAATGCCAGTCAAGCCCCAGCAACGGGCCGGGGTGAACTGACCCCTCGCTCAGCCACTCAGTAAAACCCTGAATTTTTTTAATTTTCCAAGCATGATAGAATTTGCAAGTTCTGAATTCATATTTGCAACCAGAGGCCCCAAGGCCCCAAGTTAGACATGAGAGATGTATATGGTAAACTAATCGGGCCTGAAATAGGGGACTTTTTATTTTACTTGCACCACTGTAATTACTTGGAGTGGCCGAGCGAGGGGGCCAGTCCACCCCGGCCCAGCAACGGTACTGCTGCCAACACTCAGGAGCACAGCCGACCCCGGTAAAGACCTCACTGGCAATGCATGCAGCAGGAATCGCACTTCCTGGAAGTCCATTTCCTTATAATAATCGCAGTCTGTAAGTTATTATAATATTCACATCTCTGAGTGGCTTTTCAGTTTGCTTTCTATCTGCTCTGGGTAATTGATATAACGCATCTGTTTTCGTGCATCTAAAGGGAATTCACCAGAATAACAGTGATTCACCACTCCATGCCGATGTCTGGCTGGTACTTCTGGTACAACGACCCCGCCACCTTCTGGCCGGGTACACTCATCAGTRTAAGTTGCAGACAATTGCGCAAAATTTTTCAGTTTGAACCTTCCGTTCATGTTTGAAGTGAAAGCTCTTTCACTTTGAGTCAAAGAATTAAAAAAACAGGAAAAATATTTGGAGATTCTCTCGCCATCTTTCAGTTGTTTCATGTACTGTAGGTTCTTACTTACTATTAACTCCATGTGAAATTGTGGGAGCGAATGTGACGAAGATAAAGCGGACTTGGATGAGGAGGATGCGGAAACTCTGCACCGCTACAGTTTAGGTACTCCTTTGGAAACTGAATATCGTGGCCATTGTATTTGAGTCGTGATCAATGGCAGTGCGGTTGCCTCAAATCCGGGTAAGTTATGCAAGTACTGACATTGGTCCAGGTGTCTCCAATGCAGAAAACGGTTGTTGTACCCACTTCCAGTACTCTTTAACTTATCATACTGAATTAACTGAAATGTTCTCCTGAAGGTTGCATTCCTTGAAGAGGTAGGATAAACCCCATTAGTTACTCCTTATCATTTTGTGCATTGTGCCGTGATTGGGAAAATGGCCTATTCCTTGTCTGTCTACSKACATGCTATTTAGCCATGTGTTGACAGGGAATCSATTCGGGCATGCAGATGTTAAYACGAGATGCATGMCAGACATGTGGAAATCAMAKMMTTCCAGTACTTTCTAGWATTTCTCWAGAAGGCTGAATCAAAGTGAAAAAAATGATTATTTCTATTTCTAATTCTAATTTACTTACGGAGTACTACGTACTCTAGAGTATATTAATTTTACACAGTCAGTAGATTCAAATTTTGTGGATTTTGATGAGTGAGCGCTGTAGGCACATCAGTGGATCAAGTCAAATTGTGCACAGTGACGTACTGTCCTGTACAGAAAGCTAAATATAAGATACCGAAGGGCCCGCACTATTTTGGAATTGAAATCGTTACCAACTTTCACAAGGTTCCATGGGTCGAGTCCGTCTAGAGTACACCACCGAGCCGAATGCGGAGGTGGTTTTGCCCTAGTGTTTTAACCCTGGGGAAAATACTAGAACTTTTTATTTCTCGTGCCTAAATTTTTTTGCAATTTTGGACTTCATATTTGCAATGAGAGGACCCAAATTAGCTTGAAGAGGTGTTAATCACAAAATTGTTACGGCTCAAAATATAGTGGATGGCTCTAAAACCGATCGCGCTCTAAAACCGTTAACATCCATGACGTATGTTTATTTAAGGTTGATAATGTTGCTATGTAGTACATGACTTATTTTTCAGGTCACAAAAAATAAGACATGTCTTGCGGGACGACATTTCTACCTTAGAATGAACAAACGTACTACATGTTAACGGTTTTAGAGCGCGATCGGTTTTAGAGCATCCTACCTTAGGGGGCTCTTTTTTTCCATTCACCCACTGTTACACGTCCGCATTCGGCTCGTTGGTGTACTATAGACTCGACCATGTTGCATGGCTCCCTTTTTCCAGGCAAGTGCGCAGCAAGTCCTTTGGATCGGTGCTTGGCAGAATCCATTTGTCAGCACGAAGCAAGGAGAGGCTGAGAAAGCCCAGGTGCTCTTTTCCTCCTCGCTTCACCGCTTCTGCTGCTGCTGCTACTGTACGAGTGGAGTGAAAGCAGTGGGCCCCGCTTCCGGGCCTCTACCAACGACGGAGATTCTGCCACCGCCTTCCACGACGTCTGAACATTCCTATCCACCAATTCACCGTCATCAAAAAAAAAAAACTGGAAAATTCACCAAATGTAGAGGCAGAACACTAAATCGTGCCCCTGAAATGAGCTGAAATGAGCTGAAATGAGCCCCGCAGGGTAATGTTTGAGGGTAAAAGTAAATAAAAGCCCCGTATATTGAGCCATCACTAGGGTCTGTTCTCTACCCAGCCTAGCTTATTTGGGGTCTCTCATTGCAAATCTGAATTCAGAAATTGCAAAAAAATAAAATTTGCAAAAAATAAAAAATTCATACGTTTTTTCCTGAGGTAAATCTAGCCTGTGGGGCCTAGTTCATGGGCACGATTTATTGTTTTGCAATGCAGAGGGTGCGCATTCCAAGTCTGTAAGAGCATCCCCAAGGGAAGGCCGCAATGGGCCTCAATACAGGCATGTTTTGCTTTTTGTTTTTTATTGGCGAACAGATTGTTAGAATTCTGACCTCTACTAGTTTGTCTCTCCAAAATCTGGCATGTGCAGTGAGGCGAACAAGGGGGACATTGGTTCAAATAAAACAACATGAACACAAGCAATGGAAATTGCTCCACGGCACGAACGCCAAGCAAAAAATGATAACCGGCCACTTCAAAAAGTCAAGAGGGTCCTGGGCACGGCTCACTATGTGGTGTGGTGGTACTTTTACCCAACTTTCAAGGCATTGTGTGTGCATGGATATGAGGTGGCCGGAAAAAAGTGGTTGACATTAGAGGTGCCATAATGACAATGAATCTCATTTTTTTGGGCTACGTGTTTGGTGAGTCCCACCATGGGACAAACCAAAAACACACATACATTCCCTTCTCCTAGAAACTACACCAAAGCTCCTTTTTTGCCTTGTCTAGCGCCCCTGCTATGGGGATGTTCTAAGGTTTTTTCTGACCATAAAGATTGATACAAAAATCAGATCATTTTGAGGTAGCATAAAAATTTAGAAATGCTYGATTTACACTAATTTTTTTTAGCACTGTAGGGTGCTTTTGTAAACCACAATTATAGGGGTCAAAAATCTGAAACTAATTCCACAAAATTCCAAAATATATGATTCAAAGCAGAATAAATTGGCCCACTTCAATCCACTTTACAAGAAAAAAAAATAATTAACCCCTCAAGACCAAGGTGCCTTTTTTAGCAACATAGATATTTTGGACAGGTACATGTGACTAGAGATTTTATTATTTCTTTTTAAAATATTTACACAACATGTGGGCGAGGAATTTCATTAAGCCTTCCAATTTTCATAAATTTTGACTGCATAGTTACAAAGTTATTGCGTGGTATGTTGTTTCTTTCTCAACTCGGACAATTTGGGCAGATTTGAAAAAAATCACTTTTTTTAGAAATGAAAATTTGAAATTGATTCTCTGGATTTATATAAGTGTGAAAATCTTTGAATCATTCCATTTTGATCAATGAGTCAAAAGCTATGAGGATTTTTTGTTTGCGGGCAATTATGGATTAACCATTCTAAAAAAAACTTTGAAGTCCATTATTTAATTCAATTTTCAGTATTTTTGAAAAAAATCAAAAGCATTAGGTGTAAATTTTATTACAACATTACAATCTTTGAGATCGAAATTTTTCAATTTCAAAAATGAATTATGAATAGTTTAGTGTTTTGAACCATTGGCTACTTCTTTCTACTTACTATTTTCTTATTATACATTGAACTTACTATTCCAAATGATTTGAAATTTTTTATGCATGCAACCAACTTGATTTGAAACATGATTCCAAATAAGCACCACCAATCGGAGCATGCAAAAGTGAGCTTGTGAAGTGCAGCTGCCCTGTTTTTTGCAAGATTAAAAAATGAATTATGTCAATTCAAACGCTAATATCTTGCAATCTACATGGTGAAAATTTCTGAAATTTTTTCCATGTCTTTTGAAACTAGAATACTTCAAGGTCCTACGGTTACATGTGTCCAAAAATGTTTTTCTCCAAATATTTGATACTAGTACTAAAAATGGCAATTTTGGAGCATTTTTGGTGAAAACATAATGAAAGAACTTTAGGGGTTAACTTGTCTTTCAAGAGTTCAACCTTTTCATTAATCGAGGTGAATTATAATCTTTACAAACACACTTTGTGAACACACCATGTTCTCAAACATTGCCATGAGGAAGTACTAAATCAAGAGAATTAATAGATACATGATGCCCAACCTCTACAATTCTCCCAAATAGCAACAAAAAATAGTGAAATTAGGTTGCCTTAACAATTAGGTTGTCTTACCCCAATAAAGCCCCTCTGCAAGCGATCAAAGACAACAAATATTTCTACACATGGAAGTTCATTTGTACTTCCAATTCGTACACATGGAGTTTCATGAGTCCCAATTACATCAATTTTTAATTCAAAAGAAATTTAAAAATAGTGCATTCTTGTAGAGTAATAGTAAATATTTATATAGTGTCAAATGTCAAGAATTATTGGGGCAACCTAATTTCACTTTTTTGTGAAGGTTTTGAGGCAAGGGAGGTGCATCCACCAAAGCTCTTAAGAATGAAAGGGAAGCAAGAGATTACAAATTCGAGGCCCTTTGGCTTCCTTTGCCCTTCCTTTTTCTTTTCATTTCTCTTTTAAAACTATTGATTGGAATAATCAAGCCCAGCCTAACATTGTTAAACTAGCTCAACAGCCCCTTGGTGGAGGGATAATTCTTCCCTAGATACCTTGGGAGGATTTATGTTATAATGCTATGATTGTCATTTGCTAGAGGGCTCCAGATTTAGGGGGAGCATAAGGATACCCCTAGCAAACGTTAATAATTATAACATTGTATACAGCCTCATGGGCTTCATAGTCTGGAAGTTATAACTTTAAGCAGATACCTTAGATACTTTGACTTCAGTTAAATTCAAATGGTTAAAATTGGTTGAGGTTCTCTATTCTACAGTACTCACAGAAACTTCCAATTGCAATGCTCGAGGAGTCCCTAGATTTGAGGGAACCAAAGGAACCCTCCCAAGATTGCTTAAGAATGTTATGATGTTATGAGGGCATCCCCACAACAAAGCGCGGAAGAGGGGCGCCAAACAAGGAATATATGTTGTTTGGTGTCCCTTTTCCAAGGAGACATTTTCCTTGAAGAAGCATGGCCCCATGGGTAGACGCGCCAAGTGGTCAAATATCCACTCCATGCTACTATTTTATTATATTTAGAAGAATCTAGTACACTTTTGAAGAGACACTTTTGATGAAGGTGAGGTCAAAAGACTTTAATATTGCTTGGTGAGCCACGCCAAAGGACCACTATCTCCCCGGGCCATCTTCACTTTTTGAAGTGGCCGGTCATTATTTTTTGCTTGGCGTGCTTGCCGTGGGGCAATTTCCTAGATATGGGCCGCCCATTGCCCGTGTATGCATCCCTTGGCGCCCGGCCATGCAGATGCTCTGAGTGCAGAATGTTAAATCCTCCATTCAAAGTGGGACCAACAGGATGGAATTATCCCAAGTAAAAATGCTGAAATTTTTTATTTTTCACATAAATTTTCTTTTTCAAATTCTGAATTCATATTTGTCTCTAGCTAGGAGAGGTCAAGACCGTACCCTAGACATGGCTCAAAATAGGGGGCTTTTTCTTACTTTTTACTTTTACCTCCGGTGAATCCAAAAATTACCCTTCTGGGCCCACCTCGAATGGAGGATTTAAGGTCCGTCCTGCGTTATGAGTTGGCATTGGATCAGCACTGAATTTCCTTTCGATTTTTTTGTATTTCCCAGAATTTCAATTGGACTTTTGATTACCTTTCCAAACTGCAGAAGCGCCGCGTAGCTCTGTCATAATCGAATCTGGGAGTTCATCAGTGGCAGTTTTGTTGTAGTGGTACTTGGTGGACGGATTCCTCGCGACTTTTTCTCGCCGTTGTTGTGTTTAAAGGGCGGGCGCTGCTGCTTGTGGCAGTTCAATTCTCTAGTTCTCCAGCTTGCGAAGTGAGAGCCCTCGTAGCCAGAGAGCTAGCTTTGGAGTTTTTCTCTTGCTCAAGGGCCCATTCTCTTGCACCTCGCCATTTCTTTGTGTCAAGATGTTGGTGGACAGCTTCCGYGTCGACAGTCCCCATGTGGARTACACGGAGGACGTGATCAAGTCGACGTATGAGTACCAGACRACGGAGTTTTTGCACGAGCAGAAGAGCGATGGCAAGTATGAGTGGGTGGCAAGACCCAAGTCGGTGCCGTATCAATTCGCCACGCAGCGCAAGGTGCCCAAGCTCGGGTATGGCACCGCGAATTGCTAATTTGCCACATTTGGTGTTGTGGGTTTCGCCGATTCTGTGTTCCACGAGGTTTTGTCGTTTGTTTCAGAGTTTTGAGCTCGGGGTTCAAGAATATGTGTCGGGAGAGGTGGGATTTGGCTTACGTGTGTGTGYGTTTGTGGTTTTGCAGAATGATGCTTGTTGGATGGGGAGGGAATAMCGGGTCCACGCTCACGGCTGGTATTCTTGCCAACAAAGAGTACGTTGCCTTTCGAGATTCCTCTGKCTACTCGGTGTTTGGTTTCTTTTGGTGTTTGGAGTTTTYGCGGATCTTGGTGGTGTTTGTGCTGGATTTTCTGAGTTTTGAGATTTTCTGGGTGTTGKCCAACAGGGGTATCTCATGGGTGACCAAGGATGGCGTGCAGCACGCGAACTACTTTGGATCTCTGACCCAATCTTCAACCTGTCGTGTGGGCTCCTTCCGAGGGGAGGAAATCCATGTGCCTTTCAAGAGCATTTTGCCAATGGTGAAGACATTCACTTTCTGTGTGGCTGTCCTTGATTTGCTTTCTGTTGGGTTGGATTTGTGTTTAGGCTGCATGATTTGGAGAAATTGTTGAACTGGGAGAGTTGCGACTTTGTATTATTTCGTTACAGAAGGTCGTTCTTCTTTGTGCTCAGGTGGACCCCAACGACATTGTTTTTGGTGGATGGGATATTTCCAACATGAACTTGGCGGATGCAATGGACCGAGCTCGTGTGTTGGACATTGATCTGCAGAAGCAGCTCCGTCCTCTCATGCAGGACATGGTCCCCATGCCYGGTATCTACGACCCCGACTTCATCGCCGCAAACCAGGAAGCTCGGGCCAACAACTTGATCAAAGGGACGAAGAAGGAGCAGATGGAAAGGATTATCCAAGACATTAGGTACTGCAACAACCCATTGGAGGGCTGTGCATACCTTTGAAAGTATCTTGCTCTCATTTTCAAGTTTTCGTTTTTGCGGACAAGTGTTGGTAACTTGAGTCTTCGATGGTTGCAGAAACTTCAAGACCCAGAACAGTGTGGACAAGATTGTGGTGCTGTGGACTGCCAACACAGAGCGATACAGTGATGTGATCGTTGGTTTGAACGACACCAAGGAGAACTTGTTCGCCTCTTTGGAGAAGGGAGCCTCGGAAATCTCGCCGTCCACCTTGTTTGCCTTAGCTTGCATCCACGAGCAGGTTCCCTTCATTAATGGAAGCCCGCAGAACACATTCGTGCCTGGTAAGCGTCTTCCTGATCGCCTGCAACGCCGAGCGAGAGCTTGAAACTTCTTGTTTGAAGTCTCCTCTTTCTTTTTTTCTAATGGTCCAAGCCTTCGAATGAATTCCTTGTGCTATGAGACACGACCGTGTTTCACGATTGTATTTTCAGTGAGCTCATTTCGATTTTCTGTAACGTCATGCAGGTGTGATTGAGTATGCTGTTGAGAAGAACTCGCTCATTGGTGGCGACGACTTCAAGAGCGGACAGACCAAGATGAAATCCGTGTTGGTGGACTTCCTTGTTGGAGCAGGAATTAAGGTGAGACTTTCTTTGCAATTGGATAGTGTTGTCCCCAGTTAGCAGTTTCTCTACATTTCTTACCGATTTTCACTGTGTTTCAGTCCAACTTTTTCTTCTTCCCTGAAAGCTTGCAGTTTCTTGTCCTGTTGTGCTAATGGCGGTGAATCCATTTTGCTGAACCTTGCATTGGTGTGGAACGCAGCCAACATCCATTGTGAGCTACAACCACTTGGGAAACAACGACGGAATGAACTTGTCCGCTCCTCAGACATTCCGCTCGAAGGAAATCTCCAAGAGTAATGTTGTGGACGATATGGTGGCCAGCAACTCCATTCTTTACGCGCCTGGTGAACATCCCGACCACGTTATTGTGATCAAGGTAATCTATTGCTTCTTCCATTATAACCACCTTGATTGGATGGAATGTTCACTTTTCCATTTTGTCGTTCACTGCTAGATGTACCACTGTCGTTTTTTTGACATATATTTGCGACATTTGCAGTACGTGCCTTACGTCGGTGACAGCAAGAGGGCCATGGACGAGTACACTTCCGAGATCTTCATGGGAGGCCGCAACACAATCGTGATGCACAATACCTGTGAGGACTCGTTGTTGGCAGCCCCCCTTATCTTGGACTTGGTGTTATTGGCTGAGCTCTGCACCCGCATTCAGTTCAAGGAAGACGGAGAGGTAACAMCTTTTTCCCTAAGAGACCAAAAACATGTTTTTCGAATGAATGATGAGTAGGTCTTATGTGGAYTTTCTAGTGTTCAAAATTTTCGGTTAAATAGACBAGATATTGCATTTCGAAACAGAATCCTGGATATAGGATTGATTCTAGTTTTTTTTTCTGCATTTYACTTTTGCATTGTAACCTCTGGGCACTGATTCATTGTATKGCATATWGYWGGCGAAGCTTCATTCTTTCCACCCAGTGGCGACTCTTCTCAGTTATCTCACCAAGGCCCCGCTCGTGCCTCCCGGTACCCCGGTGGTGAATGCCTTGGCCAAGCAGAGGGCGATGTTGGAGAATATCATGCGTGCTTGCATTGGGCTGTCCCCTGACAACAACATGATGCTGGAGTACAAGTGATTTCGGAGACGCAGCAGCAGCCTAGGTCTAGCTCCACCTTCCTGACGTTTCCTTCGTGACAGGGAACGGAACCTAAAACTACTCAGGTGTACACTATCTGTTACCAACACCGTTTCCCCCTTCGCTTTGTGGACTGTCTGATCTTCCAAGGAGATTGCATGCGTTCATGCCAATGTGTTTCGTAGTGGAAGAACGATCATGGTTCTACTGCGGCTGGCAAGGGGGCAAGACTGTCGATCCAGTAGACGATAGGTGGGTATGTTTTAGTCAGGACCATTCTGCTTAAATAAATAATTATATACACATTGATGATACCTTCGCTTCATATTGTAATTAGCCACTTGGGGGCTTTCAGATGAAATATATTGTTGCAATTGTGAAGGAGATGCTCATCTGTTTGCCCTCGGGTTGAAATTGTTAGTCCATGTGTTCCGGTCGTGAAGCTGTATAATACAAGCAAGCGTCCAGAATTTTATACTCAGGAGGGGATTATCTCTAATGTCCGTCATTGGAAGGGCAACCCAGGTTCCTGAACCGGTCGACTTTGTGGCAGTTCATAGGATCTGAGTTTCAGGTTATGCCCAGCTTCTCTAGTTCTTGTTGTAAGAGATTTGGACTGTATTATTTGGGCATTTATGTGGAGCTCGCGACTCTACTGAGGAGCTATTCTGCATGCCTCACTTCCTTTCAAAACTGTCACTATGTTCAGAGCAAGTATTACGGAGTAATTGGTAAGTTAGAGCTTTTTAGTCACTAATCTGAAGTTCAATTCATGGGAAGCACATGCGCAATGCCGTCGTATCATGTTACGGCCAGCATCATTTCCTTCTAAGTTCACTTGAGCTTCACTTTGCAACAAGCGAATCTGTCTCTTGATTGTTTGCTCCAGTGGCGATGTTTTTGAACGTTTGGGTTACGGTCTTACAAGCGTTGGGCAGGAGCAATTTAGAGGCTGTACTCTCATCTTTGCTCCTCAAAAGAACGTGGATCATTGTGCACTGGGATCATCCGGACAAAAGTGCAACTATTCATTCTCGGAATTAGGGTTAGAAAGGGAAGATCCTCCACAATAAATTGGCTTCCAATGCGTTTCTTTGGATTTTCTTAAACCAATGATTCCCATGGTATCAAAATTGATGATTTCCACAATCACCAGCTCGTCATTTAAGGTTAACAGCATCGATTGAATCAGCCTCCAGGATAGATTAGTGATCAAGAGTAGCCAGATTAGTGTACTTTACCCTACTAAACTAATTTGGCTTCCAAGAGAGAGAAGTGTGGATTCTGGCAAATGTATCAAAACTCAAGTGAGAAGGTGCTATGCGCAAGCACTTTCGTACGTGTATCATTCTGGAAAACATCTCATTCAATGGAAAGCAGACACGAAAATCACTTCGGACACAAAAACCACTTCAGTCACAGAACATGCATAATGTGGAAATGTGACTAGAGAGAGAGTGCCATAACATATAGAAATAGAATGGTTCATATGCATCAATTTATTTCACAGTACTGTAGAGAATGATCAAAGCATCATCCATGTGCTAAATAGGTGACCCAAATTTCTTCAACAATGAATGTGTCTCTACTGTTCACTATATTGAACAGGCCAAGTATGCATTTGTTCAAGTGTTTCAGTGTTTGTTTAAGAACACCACCGAATCACACTTTGAACATGTTTTCAATCATATTTACTTTTTTACATGCGATATCTAAGTATCGCATTCATTTCATTTGAATGTTTTGTTGCAGGGCTTTGCAACATACAGAAGGCCAGGCAGTCATCGCTGCACTTTTGCAATCTAGCCTTCTGCACTTGCTAGTGAGCCATGAATGTGATTCAATGGCATCCTCTGACGGCAACTACGAGGCAGCTTGGAGGCCCACGATTGTAGCGTTAGCACCGCCGTTGGTGGGGGAGCAAAGCCTCCCTCTCTCGTGCTTCAAGCCTCGATGAAATCCAAATACATGGCATCCTCCATACTCAAGGCCGGAAGCAACTCCGGCATCCATGGTGGGGGAGCCTCACTTTCGTTCTCCAAGCCAGGTTCGATTAAATCCAAATCCATGGCATCCTCCATACTCAAGGTCGGAATTGGTCCTTTAGGGGTTAAGTCTATTGATTTCTAAGCTATAAATTAAATTTAAGGTAAGAGGCTCAAAATCTACTTAGGCTTTGAAACCGCCTACCTCCTGGAATTCACACTACTTGTACAAGTTGCTGTTTCAGGAGTTTACAAGACTGCACAAAACAATGTACACTTGGCAGTTTTAAGGTAGTGTGCTCTTAAAGTGACCTTTTAAGAGTTGACTGCATTTTAGGGGAAGGTAAACTCCATAAAACAATTTTCAATCAATTTTCATATGAAGAAAAATGGAATTGGCATCCAACCCAAGTTGTTTCATATTTTTAGAACCTTTGCAATTATAATTGTGGAATTAGTTACAAATTTTTGAAGATGAAATGCAGTGGTTTAGAAAAGCGACCCCTTCTTGAAATGTACACGGTTGGTACATTGAAGACAACATAATGTACCTCTGTGTTAAAGGTCGCTTTTAGAGCCGGGTTGCTTTTAGAGCACCCTACCTTAGGGTGTGAATGGATTTGACTTCAAAAATTCATAAGTAATTCCACAAAGCTCCAAAAAATACGGAATGACTTGGGTTCAAAGCCAATTCCACCTGCCGTCTTCCCAAGAAAATTTACTAAAAATATTTTAAGAAGTTTCACCTCCCCAAAATTCACTTTCAGCGCTTACATGAGCAATTTTTGTCCCTCCTACCTTACTTAACCCCTAAAGTCCAAAGGCCATTTTCTGTCAAAAAACACTGAAAACTGCCATTTCTGTTGTATTCACCCAAGAAAACAAAAAAAAGAATTTTTTTTTAAAACCTAACTGTAGGATCTTGTACTTCACTTGTTTTGGATCATGTCGTAAAAATTTCATGAAGTTTGACCATATAGATTGGAAGATATTAGCATTCAAAGTGGAAAAAGAAAATTCTTTTGAACACTGACTTGCAATTTCAGATGACTTTCACCACCATTTGTCAAAATGTTTTGCACTATTGACTTTGAATTTAAAATTTTTTATGTTGAAAAATTGAGTTGAAAGTCTAGAATTTTTTTTTTTTTTTAAACACTTGGTTTTCAATCTTTAAAAAATTGTTAAGTAGAAGTAGGTCCAAGATTGAAAGAAAAACTAAATGGTTAATAGCTCTAAAATTGGATTGAAACACAATAATCCCAATGACAAGATTGTTTTAGAAATTAAACTTCACCTTGTCCAACAATTTGTTTTGAAAAATTGTGAAAATTGCATTCACAAATGAATCCTATAAGTTTTTTATTCAAGAAGATGCTTAGATTGCCCGAAAAACAAGATTGTCCATAACTTTCTCATTACTAGTCCAAATAGAATGAATCAAAGCTTCACATGTAGACAAAAATATATCGTTTCAGAAAAAAAAAAATTAAAAATTAAATTTTGAATTTTTGCAAAATTTTGTTTATTGCCCGCCAAGTTCAATTTTTGGGGGTTTTGTCGTACAAGTTTTGCTCCCGGGCACCAATTGAAATAAAAATTATATGCCTACAAAGCTAATCAATTTTTCTATCTTATGAGAAAGTTTCAAAAAGTTTCATAAAAAATCAAGGTCACATGAACCTGCCCGAAATCCAATTTGTCCCTCAAGGGGACCATGGGACTTTAGGGGTTAAAGATTGATTTGGGATAAACTCATTTTCAGCACTTATATTTTATATTTTACAACAAATTTGTGTTTTGTCCATACACTTTGGGCTTTTAGGGATTTACAAACTCCCAACTTCACAATATATTGGGGAGGCAACCCATTTCTAATCAAATAAGCAATTATGGATATTTGGAGTGCAAGTTTTTTGAATGTGGAATTTTTCCCATGCACAGCAATAGAGTTTGGAAGGATTTCATATTTTTCCAAAATTTTATTATATAAAACAAAATTATTAGTAATATTTTTAGTGGAATATTCTCCTTGACCTATAATGGTGATGTAGACCTTTTTATTTCTGACCATAGGCTAATTACAAAATTGATCAACAACTCATTGCAGTATTGAGAGCCTTGCAACCAATCATAATGAGCCACAACTACTCTAGGGACTGCGCCATAACTTCATGGAAAGACAACAATCTATTGATTGGAAATGAGGGGTGATTGGAAATGGGTTGCCTCCCCTATACGAGTTCATTGACAAGTTCATTCGGCATCCCAGAATTTCAGATGTTCAAATTTCAACTTTTAAAGCGTTCCCAACTTGGCACCTGGAAGTTCCAACACCACAGCTTCTGCACGAAYGTTCGAAGAGAGACGGGCTSGCGAGRCACGACGGAAGGAACAAAATTCCCAGTTCACGAACATCTTCACCGAGATGCGAATATGCGACGATCCTTGTCGACCTCCACTTTCACGCGATCCCTGCCTCGAATTGCGCCCTCATGCTCGAGAGTCGAGACCATCATTGACAGAATTTCGATCTCCTCGCCCTGCATGGCACTTCAAAAAAAGGTCGCTACATTCTTATTACACCAGGATCGCTTTTCTCATTCTCTTTGGGTAGTGCAGAAAGCGATCGCCAGGCGCGAGGTGAAGCTACTGAAATCCATTGACACGTATTCATCAAAAAAATGTGTGGAGCAATTGTCCCTATTTGGAGCAATTGAGCGATTTCATAGAATATAGGGAAGTCTATAGTCAAACATTCTCTACAAACAAAATTAAACTACACTTGTTGCAACAGCATGACAACCGACACAATGGCCAGGAATTCTGCAAAATCACTTTAGGTCGAGTTCCACAAGGAGCTTGAATGTCCAAGGCGAACTATCTCCCATGAGCTCACCTCAGGACTGAGAACKTCGGTACACAGTCAGAGAATTTAGGGTTTCTTCGTAGTTAGGGCGAAGTTTGAGACAGGAAGACCTTCGTAAGGCCCGAAGGGATATCCTTCTGTGAAATCAACTTTGCTTTTATTTCGTGGTTTGGAGGTTTTTTTTAATGCCGAGCAGACATGTGGGATTCTCTGGTTCTCCTCAATGACTCCCACTCCTCGTCTGGAAGGCCTTTTATTTACACGTTTGCAGTGCCCAGTCCTTTGCAGGCCTCACCCTAAGTGATTGAGGTGCTTGCAAAACGGAAATTCATGCCTATGTAGACAAGTCCCATTATGCCCATCATCAAATTTTTAGGTGTTGTAGCAAATTTGTAGTTGTTGCTATCATTTTTAGGTGCTGCACAGTTGAACTTCCCACCGTCTAACACTGGGAGGTCCACAATCCACAGCTCGCCTTTTCCCCGTTGTAATAGGTCCAAACTTTAAGGGTTAAGAACATAATTACTACCTTAGTTGTTTTGTACCTTAGTCATGCCCCTTGTTTGTCAATTAATAATTATTGAATAGAAAACTTGAAAATATGCAATATCTTGCAATTTTAGGGTGAAACTTTCAAAAATCARACTTGGACCTTAAGATTGACAATATACTATATACATTAGAAATCATTTATAAAGAATGTCCCCAGTTGTAACAATGGTATCAAAGGAAGGGTCAATTAAGAATGGTACAAAAAAAACACAAACACCTAGGTGCACAAACCCCCARTTTCAGTGCTCTAAGAAGTTTTGTCTTGTGTTTTTTTCTAACTCCAGCACCTAGGCCCACATTGCACACACTTGTCTTTACAACTAACTCTATTGCCAATATATTTTTTAACACATCTATGAGATATTGCTTATTTTGAATGCGTTTTTTGACTGGTGATGAGATTTTAGAAACCATCACATTAACTTGAGAAAAAGTCTTCATACAAAAACATAATTATTCTATCACAATAGTGACAAACCAGCCTCACTGCTTAAATAATTTGTGACACTTACACAATATTCAATAAATTTTCAAAGTTGAAAACATAGGGTATACATATTTTGAATTTCCAAAATTGAAGAAATTGTTTTTTAGAATTCTCTGTATGACATGCGAAAAAAATTTATAGCCTTTTGTCAAATTTCTTTAGAAGCACACAAGTTTGAAAAATCTTCAAAAATACAATTTCTATTTCTAGTGTTTAAATTTAACCCCTAAAGGAGCAACATGCATTTTTGGCTACATAGAAATTTTAGGCAGGCACGTGTGGCTGGAGATTTCCATATTTTTGGCCCAAATTTTAAAAGAA
>VACF01001248.1:0-22072 GCA_006891605.1 Pleurozium schreberi
AAAGAGTACATAGAACTAGAGGAAACACCCTAGCAAATGTTTTACACTTTTCAAGCATGGAAGAAAAAATGAATGTGTGAACTTCAGTGTAAACAATAACTTGTATTGGAGAGTATGAGAATAGGGCAAAATAAAAGGAGATATGTTTGAAATGAAGTACTTAGAGCAACCCCACGCCTGCAGCACCAAGTAGGGGCGCCAAGTCCATGTTGGGCGTGTCTAATGGGAGCTTAGGTTTGATTTCATTGGCTTTGCCCCACGGCGGAAGCTTCATTAAGATACGCCGCATGTGAGATGCACACACCCCAAAATTGTGGTCCACCACTTGGCAAAGATTCCACTTGAGATCACCATTGCTCTCCCTTCACGTCTAGCTCCTCGCTTCTTGGCCATTATGGATATTGTTGACAAAGTACTATACAAAGGGAGTCAAATTGATAGAGCGCCACGGGCAAGCTACACTATTTGCCAATGCCTCCTTCAAATCTTGAAAATGCCCGGCCATATTTATGAGCTTGGCGAACTTGCCATGGGGTATTTTTTTCAGCCCAAGCACGTCCAACTCGGGGGGGGGGGGGGGCACTGGCGAAAATCGTAGAAACTACGTGCGATAAAAAATAGGGTCCAATATATTCCTTGTGGATAAATTTTATAAACAATGTACATGTAATATACAATGCTAGAAAATTGTAAAACACAGTTATAAGTAAAGTAGCATGCTATATATTTCAAATTTTACCTTTATTTAAAAAATACCATGTCTTTTAATCAATTTTATAAGGTAAATATAGCCCCTTGTTAAATAGGTGATTATCGCAGGTGTATGCCAAATATTACACTGAGTGCCCCCCCGAGACGTCCAATTGCTAAGTTAATTTCCCTTGGCATGCAAGCATGGGGATGCTCTTAGTCTCCAAAAATAGAAACAAACAAGAGATGAAAACGAAAAAAATCAAAAGTTCACAATCTATATATTTTAATCATTCAATATTTTGTTTTTGTTTTTTTGCTTCTATCGCAAAATATTCAAAATATTCAATGATTAACTTTACGCCAAATTGCATTCACAAGTTTCATTTGAATTTGACCTTCTCAAGTTATTTTCCAACAAGTTAGTGATAGAATTAATACTATTAACTAAGATGCATGCTTCTAGAATGGTTTTCTTAGTAGCTAATTTCACTAGCTTGTCATAGCTCACTCAATTGCTTGATTTGAATCTAGTTGAACAATTGTGGGCAATATTGAAACAAAGATTCGATGAATATTAGCGACCACCAAGTGGAATGATTGAATTGTGGAATTGTGTGGTAGAAGTTTTCTGTTCTATTTATTTGAATGATTACAAGAGGCTTGTAGAAAACATGACACGCAAAGTTAGCCATTATGCTTTCACTATTTGAGTAACAATACACAATAAAAACCCACGTGATTCTCCTACCCAATACCAAGACACCATGTTTATATGAAATGGTTGATCTTTAAGTCATCTAGGAAGATGATTTGACTCCAATCATCTATAGTTCTATGTCGATGTACTCAAATGAACTCTACATCTAGATGACTCTTGATATTTTTCCGCGAAAGGTGAGGCTTTTGTGCCTTTACTTGTGCATATAAATCACATCTATAGATGTACACTTCAATATATTTGCACTTACTTGTGCTCTAAAGTCTATGCATAGATGCCTTATCACATCAACAACTGTATTTCCTCTTCCTCTAGTCATTTCTAACGCACAAGATTGTTCCATAGTTCTTGTCATCAACTAAAGTCTACTTCTATGGCCTAAAGTTGCATAGTTGGAGTATGAGTGCATTGAAGGTTATGTACACTGCCCACACTCACATATAAAGCTCTAGCAATTTTTCTTTGTCCACACCTTCTTTGAACCATTAAAATGACATAATCTTGTTGCTTGGATGTTAAAGCTCTAGGCATCTTATCTCCTTCCAAAAAAGCCTGAAAGAAGGGAATTCTTGTGCATACAAATTCTAAAGAAGAAACTGTGTAAAGATTTTCAGATAGTAACTCAAAATGTTGTTAATCTTAGAACTTTCAATCAGCTCTATACCATGTGGTTACCAAATCAGTCAATACAAGGATGACCATTTGCTTTCCATTGACATGTGCTCATGCACTTTTATATATCTAATTCACTTGTATAAGTATCTTTATTTGAATTATTTGTTGATATTGTTTAGTCCATTGAATTTCCACATGTCATGTGGTAGACATAGGCATTCAAATTCACGCCAAGCAAATAATTGAGCATTTATGAAAAACAATGTACCGTTATTGACCTTTAACCCCTAAAGTCCCAAGTGTCCCCTCGGGAGACTCTTGGGATTTCGGGCAGGCTCGTGTGATCTCAATTTTTGACATAATTTTTTGAAACTTTTTTTGATGACAGAAAAACCAATCAGCTTTTTGAAAATATAATTTTTGTCTCAATCGGTGCCCGGGGGCAAAAGTTATGCCATACTATGCATAAATTTCAGTTTGTTGGGCAGAAAAAAAATCACAAAAATATGATTTTTTTTTTTTTTTTTTCATTTTTTTCTCAAAGATTATATTTTTGTGTACATCTAAAGCTTTGATTTGTTCTATTTGGCCTAATAATGAGAAAGTTATGGACAATCTTGATTTCTAGGCAATCTAAGCATGCTCTTGAAAAAATAACTTATAGGATTCATTTCTAAATGCAATGTTCACAAATTTTGAAAAAATTTGTTGAACAAGGCTAAGTTTACTTACCAAAACAATCTCACTGTTGGGATTATTGTGTTTCAATCCCATCTTAGAGCTATTAACCATTTAGTTTTTTTTCCAATCTTAGACCTACTTCTACCTAACAATTTTTTAATGTGTTTTTTTAATTTCTTTCCCCTAATCCTGAACTTGAATCTTCAACACATAAAATTTTAATTTTAAGCTCATTAGAGCAAAAATATTTGATTGGGAAGCTCCAAAACCAGAAAATTTACTCATAGAATTTATAAAAAAGCTTGATTTTTTCACTTTAAACGCGGATATCTTACAATCTATGCAATCAAAGTTTGTGAAAATTTTCATACACATTTATATAGCAGTCTAGTGCAAGATCCTACGGTTAGATATGCAAAAAAATTGAAAATTTTGAAAGTTTTGCACCTTGCAATAGAAATGGCAGTTTTGAATGGATTTTGAGAAAAAAAAGGCTTTGTGACTTTAGAGGTTAAAGTTCCATGAATATGTTTTCACCCAAATTGCTCCAAAGCTGCCATTTATAGTACAAGAACCAAATTTTTGAAAAAAAACTATTTCTGACACATGTATCCACAGGACCTTGTAGTACTTTGACTTGAAATCATGTGGTAAAAATTTCAAAAATTTCCACAGTGTGGCCTGCAAGATATAAGCATTCAAATTTCCTAAAATCATTTTTATGGCCTAGCAAAAAACAAGGCAATTGCACTTCACAAGCTCACTTTTTGATGATAGATGTCCAAAATGGTGATGCTTCTTCAAATTATTCTTCAAAGACTAGTTGTCCGCATGCTTGAAAATTTTCAGATCATTTGGAATTGTACAATATATAGGAAAAATAAGTAAGTAGATTGTAGTAGATAATAATTCAAAATACTAAATTGATAAGAATCTAATTATGGGATCGAAAAATTCCAATCCAATGGTTGTAATGTTATAATAAACAACCTACATCTTATGATTTTATTTTTTTCCAAAAACATTGAAAATTGAATAAGGTAAAGGACTTTAAAGTTTATTTTAGAGTAGAGATTTCATAAATGCTTGCAAATAAAAAATCCTCTTAACGTTTGACTTGTTGATCAAAATGGAATGATTCAAAGCTTTCCGCGTATATATAACTCTAGAAAACCAATTTCAAAATTTTGTTTCTTGAAAAAAATGAATTTTTTTAATCTGCTCAGATTGCCCACTTACAAAAGAAGTAACACATTCGGCCATAACTTTTTACTCATGTTTCCACATGGCATAAAATTTAGTGCATACGAAAGATATTCCTTGTCCCCAACTTCCATTAAAATTTGGGCCAAAAATATGGAAATCTCTAGTCACACTCTCAAAGATGTACCATAATATTAGACTATGTGAACATGGACTCCAAACTAAATTTCCACATAAGCAAAAGCATAAGGAAAAACAAAAGTTCAGTGATGCATAGCACTAGCTACCTAAGCCTACATGCCTTAGATAGTAGAACTATTCTCAACAGACTCTTCATTCAGGTCCTCTTCCTCTTCTTCAAAAATGCAATGTTGTTTAGTATATGGTTTGGTTTCAAAACTGTCCTTTTTTTTTTCCTAATCTTGACTACCGGTGTTTCGTAGATTGTTTGTGTGGAAAACACATTGAGAAACCCCAAGAAATCCTTCAGACAGAGCTTGGAGGATAGGTTCAATGGAGGTTTGACCAAGAGACTTGATTGCTTCGTGATTTCCAAAATCAACTTCCCATATACAATAGAACCTCCCATACTCAATAGGTCCCGGACGAGTTTGATATATTGGTTTGGAGGAGAGGTTCAATGGAGGTTTGACCAATAGACTTGATTGCTCCAGGATTTCCAAAATCAACTTCCCATATACAGTAGAACCTCCCTTACTCAATAGGTCCCGGACGAGTCTGACATATTGGTTTACAGAGGTTTATTGGCTAAGAAAGGGTCAGATTTAGTCACAACCTTTGTAATGTGGCCCAATCCAGGACCGGTTTAACAACATTGGTTAATAGAGATTTATTAGCTTGTAGAGAAGGGACTTACAGAGGTTCTACTGTGAAAGAAGGGCAGGTTTCTGTGGAGATATGTGGAGCAGGTTTCTTATTTATAACCGCAAAGTGTTTGCAACGCGAGATTTTAGGAGATGTTAAAGTATTTGTCAAGAAGATCAGAGACTTAAAATTTCCTTGGATGGAATGCCAAATAGAGTTGAGTCCAGGCACTGAGTGAAATAGGGCAGTCTGAATCATTCACATACATTTCCTACACCATATGCAGATTCACTGATTGAAAATCGGTTCTAAAGTTAATCACCTTTGTATTACACATGGAGTAATGTTTTTAGGGAGTTCCATATTGCACTTGATGCTTTAGTTTAAAAAAAAAATTAAAAACAAGTTTAGATCATATGATGTTTAAGGAGCAAATGCATATGAAAATACTACCTTATATCTACACAGATTTCCTTCTGAGCTTCGTTTTGTTGTTTTCAATATACTACCAGTATCAAAATCATGAAATTACTTTCACATTGACACTGAAAGAATGAAAATTAAAAAGATGTAAAAGTAATGCATAAACCTGTTGTTCATGTATGACATTTATAGGTTAAAGCAGCTGCAATATCACCTGACTATGACATTTGATACAAATTGCATATGAGAGTCATATTGAATTCATAAGATTAACAAACCCTCAGTTGTATATGAATCTCACGTAAACGGTCATATGATGGACATTTATATTAACTTGTTGATGTGATTTTCACAAGGTTGAAGTAGGGAAAATTATTTACAAACTGTTGGTACTCTCTATCAACACAATCTTCTGAACATTCATCCTATGGTTTAGACTTGGAACTACAGTAAACTTCAGGAACAAACAGTACCCAAAATGTACATATTTCAAGTACATCTAATTGTTACTCCAAGGGCACCTGGACATATACCACAACATACTGCACAATAATATAAACTACTGAAAGCACAATGAAAATAACAAGCCTAGAACACAACTGTTTGATCACAAAGGAAGCCACATCATTGAAGTTTGTCACTATGACTATGACTGTGAACAAGTGCAATAGCTACATCTACTTTCGATCAAACGCTAAAAATTTGAAAATTAAAACTGGTATTAAAAAAAAATCAGGACATTTATAAAGTTGACATAGGTACAACAAAATTTATCAAATTAGTACCGGGCACTAGCACTTGGTTTCACCTGACAGCAACACCAAAAGTAGGTGGAAGAAAGGAAGTTACATCTAAATATAAGACGACAATGAATAAAGACGCAATTGCATTTAGTATTCAGATCAACAATGAAATCAAGCAAGTGATTACCTGCACTTGCAAAAGCTTCTTGAGTAGTGCAGAGAAGCAGTTTGGTGTAGATGTATCATTGCGCAATTTTGGTTAGGTCTTCTGTTTCAAAAACAAGTAGCAACATGAACTTTGAAAAATTGACAAAATTACAACGCTTTGCCATTTTTTAAGGCAAGMAACCTTAAGCCTAGAAACTAAACAAGATGCAAAACAGTCGCCATTGACAGCGAAGTTGCACCTCCTCAGAACTGTTAACACAAAATTCACATCATAAAACTTGCACATTCACAGCGTGAAGAAAAGGATGAACGGAACTTGCAAATTCACAAAGTGAACACGAAGACTCAAAGAACTTGCACACTACTGGGGTTTAAGCGGCGATGGGCACAGAAGCGCCTGAACCGAGAAGTGCACCACCGTATGATCACAATAAACCCTAAACCCTAAGACCACAAGGCTTGCAGAGCAACTTGCACATGCACACCAGTGGGGTTTAAGCGGCGATGGGCGCACAGAAGCGCATGAAATAAGAAGTGCACCACCGCATGATAGCAACAAACCCTAAATCCTAAAAAATTTAAGACCTTAAGGCCATGAGGCCTGCAGTCAACTTCGCTTTGGCCTCTGAAACTGTGATAACATACCTTTGGATCGCAATCACAGATAACCCAGGAAATTTCACAGAACAAAGAAGCTGCAGTCAATTGCATAGCTTTCACAAAAAAGTCGCTTACCTTCGAAAATTCCGCCTGTCGATCAATTTCAGCCGAAGCCAAGAATGTATTTCCACTACGATCAAATCCACCAGAAGACAACAAGTGAAATCCGCGCTTCACGCTTTCGAAATCCAAAAATGTGCGCTTCGGATGGAATGGGAGCGGCCTAGGGTTTCGCTCTTCCTCGGTACTGCTCCAATTTCTGCGATCCGTAGCTCAATCAATTCAGGAAATGAAAACAGTTGTGGGGTTTTCAAGTTTCAGGAAATCTTTTGGCTGTTGCCGTTGCTTGGGACTCTACAACCCAAAATTAMACTTACGTGCAGAAGGCCACTGATGAATGGATGTCAAAGACCAAGCTCAAGACCATGACTGCGATTCTCCTGGCCTGTAAACTTAGCTGGGTCTGCCAATATCTGGACTAGTGATACTCCCGCTTGACCTACCTAATCTATTTGCATAAGCAAGAGCGTGGATTCTACGAGATCCCACATTATGATAACGATGGTATTGAGGAAAAACACGACGCCCCTGTAGCGAATTCTAGCTTGCTGTCCGAATACTTACACTCAATTTTTTGGAATGCAACGGCGGTGAGGCAAATGTAGCGCACAGACATTCCTGAAATCATCATTCAAATACAGATTTGGTGACTAATAAGGACCAACATCTGCAGGTGATCAAAGACGTTTACTGAAGCAACAAATTGTGAGGGATCGTGCTGTGGATCGTCCATGTTTGCAAAAAGAATGATCGCCAGTGCATGTCGCCCACTGATGCGGCTTATCTGACAAGCCGGTACAGTACGTGGAGCTATTGCTATAGGAAGTCTTTCCATTTATTGTTGAGTTTTTGCAATAAGGAAGTGAGAGATTCGAAGTACACTAAGGTAGGAGGCTCGAACTCGGATTGGGCATTTTAAATGGAACATGCCTCAAAGGTACATTCTGCTTTCTTCAATTTATCAAAATGTACCAACGGTGTACATTTCAGGGGTGGTCGCTTTTAGAGCCCTATGGTGTTTTGACTTCAAAATTTCATAACTAAGTCCATGAAGCTTCAAAAATTTATTGAAAATTATTTCAAGGTGTATCACCTCCCTAAAATTCAGTTCCAGCCGTCAGATGGTCCACTTATGGACCTCCTACCTTATGTCATAAGTAGATTGTTTGTCCCTCGTGACGTTTCACATAAGTAGATTGTTTGAAAGTTGATGAACACAGTGTGATTAAGCCACCTACCTCTTGTAGTCTTGAAATGTCAGATGCTTAGTATCACCATTGTCCTCAAGAATGTATGGATTTTGAAATGCCAACTTGTGACGCTTAAATTTTCTTTTTTATAACATGAGGTATGAGCACCCAATGGCGTCCGTGCACCTAATGGAGTTAGTTTCTACACATGATAGTCATTTCAGATGATGAATGTTCATAGACTAAAGATAGCTTATTTTTTTTGACCTAAATGATAAGCTATCTATAGTCTACCTACATTTAGGTTCTATTATTACATTTAGGTACACATGCCATTGGGTGCTCCTACCTTAAGACCTTGAAGGCAACCGGGTTTGAGCTAGAATTACACGTCACATGTTGACACAAGAGGAGGAACATGAATAACCCCCATGCGAGCAATGTCAGCACGGGGAATTGAACCAACAACCTCGTAGATGCACTTGGTGGTTCCTACCACTTGCGCCATCACCCGAGGTAGTTTAGGGTCATTTCGGACCGAACTTGTGACGCTTTCATCATACTTCACTTGTCAAACTATGTCAAGCTACAACATTGGCCATTACTTGATGAAGAGTGCCTTCTAATGCCATCTTTGGTAAGATGGGTACACCCAAAAGCGGCACAAATTGGTCATGTGTCTAGTTATTGTTCAAATTTTAATATTGCCTTGTTGGCAAGTGAAAGGAGGTTTCAATGCACCAAAGATCACGCTGTTTGGATACAATATGCAAAAGTAATGGTGGGTCAAAAGTTTGTTTCTAAAAGCAATTCTTTCACATAGGTACATAATTGGTTTTGGAGATGTACACAATATGAAGATGGCGGTTTAAGGTCAAGTGCCATTTTGGGGGTGCCTCCCTTAATTGCCTTAGCTTAATAACAAAATATTCTAACCAATTTTTTATGAGTTTTACACCCACAATTTGCATATTGGAACATGTAAATGTTGTTGAGTTGACAATTGGAAATTTGACTAAGGTTTCTACTTCGAAACTTCACTACTGGTTATGTTGTACAAGACTCCATGAACTTGGACTTTAGACAAACAATGATGCAAATTCCAAGCGAATTTCTCTGGTTTGATGTCTCCAGAAGGTTACCTAAACCGTGTTGGTAACTGATTTTCGCAATTTGATGACATCAAGCAGATGAGGAGGCCGCGGAAGATGATTTTCAGGCCAGGCCTGTGTTTGTAGCAGCAGTGGATCTGTCAGGTATTTGGAAAGCTCGTGCTTTACAGATTAGGGTTTGACGATTGGTTYATCGGGGTAGGGCTACTCATTTYTTGCTAGACGAAGTTTAGTTTCGCATGGAATGCAGTTAGTCAATGTCTTTGACAGAACTCTGCTATTAATCTCCGCGGTATAAAGCAACTGTGCATTTGCGTATCGTGGTATTGGAATTCGATCCTATCGTTTGTACTGCGACGGTTGCCGCACCTCTGACAGGCTCCACTTTCTGTGTATTGCAGCTTCTGAAGAGTTTCTGGAGCTGGTGAAGAGCTCACTTCTTGCTGCCCTTGAAGGTTAGCTTTGTCTTCAGCTCCTGTGCGAGCGTCGTAGTAGACTTTTAATTAATTCTTTGTACCGTGCCTTGCATCTGTATTTCCATTAGACTCTGCCCTCGTCGTGCTGTTAATTTTTATTTTTCACATTTACGTATCTGCTCTGCGAAGCACTGATTTATGTTGTGTTATATTTGACAGCTATAAATCCAGGAGCGCTATTCGGACTGATTACTTTTAGTCACAAGATAGGGCTGTACGATGTCCAAGGGCCCATTCCAGTTGTGAAGTATATCAGCATTCCTCCAGACATGGATGGGAAACTTCCTGTCGATCTGGACATGGCCATGCCTTTGCCTGCATTTCTGGCACCGGTATGATCAACCGTATGCTTATTTCCTACCCTTTCATAATTGGATGGTTTATCATCTTGTTTGGTCGGTTCCTGCTTACGCGCATGTTTGCACTTCGACGTGAATGTACACTTTTTACTCTRGTTTTGCTCACTTTCCAATAGAAACAGAGATTTGACTCTCATTGATGTTRTCTTCTGATGGGATAAGGTGGAGAGCAACAAGGAGCATATTGCTACAGCATTAGAAACGTTGAGACCAACGAGTTCCTGGGAGCGAGCTACAGCAGCAGGACAAGGCGTAGAGGGAGTATCAATGGGTGGTCGTGGATTTGGTGTTGCTATGGACGCTCTCATCAAGTATTTGGGACCTGAATATGGCGTTACGTTTGCCATGGGTACAGCTCTGTTCTTTCTATGACCTGCATTTCCTGGTTTCTGAACAAATTCCTCAACTGTCGTACATACTAGTTAGAAAGAGTATTGTCGTTTAAAAGAGGAGTTTTGTTTGTCTCTCTTCTACCCAGCGGTTTAGTCCATGTCCGTATTATTATGCTTTTATTTGACCTTTTTCCTTGGAAGACACATCTGATTATGATCGAAGTTATCTTAACTTTTTCCGCCTTGTGCTTGTGTTGTAGCACGAGTATTTGCATTCYTATCCGGCCCGCCTGATTACGGTGCTGGACAGTTGGACACGAGACGTTATGGAGATCAGTATGCCAGTAAAGGCGAAGACGCAGACAAGGCTCTTCTCCCTGCGCAAACATCGTACTACAAAGATCTGGTGGGTGACATGAATGTGGTCATTTTCATTTCTGTGAGTGGAGCTAGTACTCTCAGCTCGAATTTCTGCAGCCTAATGAAATTCTYAGAATCAAGATCTTGGGCAATTCCGGTGCCTGAGAAAGTGGATGATTGCTTGCAAATTGTATAGAGGGTAATAGAGTCATGGATTTGTCCCAGCATAAATGAAAAGAACTCTTGATTGTTACAGGCCGCACAAGCAGTGCTAGCTGGTGTCTGCGTGGATCTCTTTGCTGTGACCAACGAGTACACGGATCTGGCTTCGCTAAAATACTTGAGTATAGATAGTGGTGGGAGTCTGCTGCTGTATTCWAGTACTGAAGAAGCCACTCTTCCACAAGACCTGTACGTGAGGATCCTTTTCCTTTTCCTTTTTAATGCACAGAGAAGAGAGTGCTGGTTACTTTCTTGTGGCGTCACTCACGAGCGAGTTCAGTCTTGTCAGTGCTTTAAATTTGAAAGCGACTTTGAGCGGTGTCAAAGACTTGCATGATTTTTTTCTCATTTTTGCCAATCGCATCCAGCTTCTCTGGTCCTGACTTGAAGAGTCTTAKTTCCCTGGATTACTGATGGCATTCTAAGTTGAAGGTATAGTGTAGTGTGAGATTACTGTTCTATGCTTATGTTCAAGGAGTTCTTGCGTGCAGATATCGCATGCTAAGCAGGCCTTATGCTTTTGGGTGTATACTACGACTTCGGGCTTCATCAGAATTTAAGGCGGCCACTGTTGTAAGGACTGGAACCATGTACTCTACATTCATGCAGMCTTTCAAAATATTTTCGTGCTAAGCTTTGCTACGACAAGTAATAAATAGTCTTGGCAATTGTGTGCAGTATGGGCATTATTTTCCAGATCCTGAGTACGATAATGTTTATCGTATTATTTGTTGCGACCAATTTGCAACGTATGCTGTCGATTTTGAATTTGCTACTGCATCTGGCTTTTCCAGGTGAGGGCAGGCCTACACCTCAGCAATTTCACTAGATTATCAACCATTATCTCGTTCATGAGTTTGTACTTTCTGAGTATYGTTGGTGGTGAATTGTAGTAAAAGTGAATGATGATTTTAAAATAGCTCGTTTACTTGRGCAGATGCTGCTGCAATCTGCTTTACGTAGGATCACGCGACTCGAGCAAGTTATCTGGAAAGTTGGACTKTCTGGTACTTGTGAATACTTTTGTTTTCTGATAGTTGGTTGACTCGGAATCTGACCGTCCAGGCACATGGAAACGCCACCTGCTTTACAAATGGCTTTTCAGTATTCCATCCTTGTGCCACAGGATGAAGACAAGAATCATTCACATGCGAATGGAAATTCTGCCAACGGATCAGCCTCGTCTCGCAGGTGCAGGTCGTCTATCCTCACTGAAGTTTCTGAATGGCCGTGCCAAGATCCTAGTATACGGTGGTGTTGTGATTCCGGAGTTGGGCTTGTGCATTTTGAAATCRATAGACATTGCAACCCATGGAGGTGKAAWKTAGAGTGAATAATGTTTKCTTTCTCTTAGAATTACCKGCATTGCACATCGCACCRTGTAGGTGTATAGTTGTGGATTTAGTTTCCTCCATCTAAATTTTCTGGCCTTAAAATGAGTGATGGGAGGATGAGCTTCTTCGTCCTGGTCATTTTGAGAAATAGCCCAACAACTTTTATTAGCTTCAAATCAATCAATATGAATGTTTTTAACATTTTGTGCTTTGGTTTGGCTTCAGTCAAGGTTACGTGGTGAAGAGGCGCCTTAGATTACGAACTTTACGGATGGAAGTAGCTCCCAGCTTCKCACCATTGTATGAGAGTGCGGACCCTGAGGTCATTCTGACTCTCCTGACACAGAAGGTACTTTCATCTGTTAGGTGCTTTTTGCCTCAATTGTTTGTTATTGTCTTGTCTCACATCTTCTATGCAAATTGAGGCAAATTGTGAAAATAATTTTTCCTCTTTAAATTGTGCCATCTATTCGGTAATTGATTCTTGGTWTCTCTACCGCACCTTTGCATAATTACAGATCATTCGGGCATCTCTGGACGAAGGTGTGAAGGAGGCCCGTGCGCTCTTGCATGACTGGCTTGTCATCCTTACAGCACAATACAATGACTACTACAAACTTGCCCAATTTGCTAATCCGAACACAATGAGCAAATTGGATGTGGCGTTTTCAAGGGTCCCAAAATTGCAATCCTTGCCCCGACATGTTTTCGCACTTCTTCGGAATCCATTGTTGAGAACCCACGAGGAAGGAGTACATCCCGATCATAGAATATACCTTCAGTGCTTGTTCAGGTAAATGATCACTGGTGGGGCACGTTTTGAGTTTGATTACACTTACAAGTGAAGTTCTCTATTCTGTTTCTTGCAGATTTTTGTTTGAGGTTTTGGTGTTCTTGATAAGGTGAATTTATCTGAAAGCAATGCTCGAATGTATTCTAAACCGATTCTATTTTGTTTATTTTAATTTTCTCTAATTGCAGTGCATTGGAGCCTTCATATCTCTTGAGAGCTATTTATCCCGTGTTGTCATCATTTGAGACACCAGACAAGCAAGCATACCCTCGCCATTCACTTAGTCGAGCAGCTTTAATCACCAGCGGCAGCCCCATCTTCTTTCTGGATGCCTTCACTACACTCATTGTTTATTATTCTCCAACAGCAGATCCCGCCTTGCCGTTCCCCCCACCACAGAATTGTAAGATCGCTTAAACCTGAAACATCACGCATTTTTTCTCATTTTTGATGGTCAGTTTTACCTCTTTTTTCACTTCCTTACCTAGAGATCGGCTATGGGTCCGGAGCACTTTTTGCCTTTCAAAATTCATAATTAATTCAGTACATGCGATAAAATTACCAAATTTTTTGCAATCCTCATCATTTTTATCAACACACCTCTAAAAATTTTTACCTTGCATTCCATTGCTTCAAATTCGTCCAAATTCCTTATTTGGCTAGTTATAGGTGGTTCTACCTTAGTCTCTAATTTTCAAGTGTCCTTTAGAGATATCAACAATTTAGTTTTCTCTTCTATTGCATACTTGTTTTAACTAGTTAATTTTTTTCATATTGAAAATTACAATGTGTTTTTTTGAATGTATTTTTTACACTCTCAATTCAGTTTTTCAACTTAAATTTTTTCTAATTCAAAATCTTTTGTTCAAAAACTTGAAATTGAGAGGATTCAAAGCTTTATAATCTAGTCAATTTATGAATAAAAAGACTCATTGTGTTTACTTCAAACCCTAAATGTCTGAGACAACAAATTTTAAAGCTAAATAAAATCCAACCAAGTTATTATTTTAGTAGTTTAAATTGTTTTGAAAAAATCTTTTTGAAGTGGACTTTTAGCATCAAAAGCTTGATTTCGGAAATGAATGATTGTGTTTCTTGAATTTGAGATTTTGTACAAGGCTGTCCATTGCAAATCTAGATTGTCTGGTGTTGAGGGTTCAAATATACTAAATCTGGGACAACAATCATATTAGAAATTCATTTAATCCCTAAAGTCCCGAGGCCATTTATCTATCAAAAACCACTAAAAACTACCAAAATTGTTGCATTCATTCAAAGAAACAAAAAAAATATTTTTTTAGAATTAAGCCGTAGGATCTTGTACTACACTTGTCTCAGATCATGTAATAAAACTTTCTTGATGTTTGACCATACAAATTGAATGATATCAACATTCAAAGTAGAAGAAAAAGTTTTTTTTCATGAAGATGCTCTAATTGCCTACAAAATAAGAAGCTCCCTAACTTTCGCATTACTAATCCAAATAGAATGAATCAAAGCTTCACATTTCGACAAGAAAATAATCTATGAGAAAACAAATATTTAAATAAACATTCATTTTTTTGTGGCTTTTTTTTGCTGCCTGGTGACCCCCATTTTGAGGTTATTGTGGCATAACTTTTGCTCCAAGGCACCAATTGAAATAAAAATTATATTTCTAAAAAGATGATAAGTTTTTCTATGTTATAACAAAATTCCAAAAAGTTTCACCAAAAATTTAGCTCATAGGAACCTACTCAGAATCCATTTTGTCCCCTGTAGGAACAACGGGACTTTAGGGGTTAAAAAAATTGTAGAGCAGATTTGAGAAGCTCCAAATTGATTTGGATTATGCATGTTATGCCCTTTAACCTCACTTTCTTTTTAGATCAATTTTTTAGATTTGACGTGTGAAAAGAAGATTAAAAGACTTCAAATCATTTTTACAATTTTAACACCTTCATGATTAAATATTAAGATCTTTCAATTCCTAAGCAATTTTTGTTGTATTTTCTATACCCGTGTGATCTTTGACATTTCTAGTTTAATTTTGTAAGTTAACGAATTTAACAAATTAATAAAATTGATCAAAATGTTGACTTTTTGTTCAATTTAGATTGAATTCCAAGAAGCTCAAAAAGAGTGTTCAGCATTCAAGGGTTATTAAATGCTTATATCTTGAATGTCATAATACACACAAAGTTTTAAAATTTATTTCAAACATTCTTATACAAGTTTAGTGCAAGATCCTACCATTGGATAGGCAAACAAAACTTGTTTGAATTTTTTGTTTATTTGCACTGAAAACAACAATTTTAAGTGTTTATTGACAAGAAAAATGGCCTTGGGACTTTTTGAGGTTAATGGAAAAGAACCCCTACTTATCTCCCACTTTTGGACTAACTCTATTTCATTTCCTTTTTTCCCACTTTTTCCTCCTTTGAATTCCTTGGGAACAAATAACCTATACTATATAGTGAAATTAGTTTGTTCCTCACTAATTTCTTGACATTCCACACTACATAAATATTTATTGTTACTAGAATGCACTACTTTTGAATTAGTTATTGGTATAGTTGGAACTCATGAACCTCTGTATACAAATGGAAATATTTGTAGAAATATTTGTTGAATTTGATGGCTCGTAGAATAACTTTCATGGAGCAAGGCAACCTAATTGTAAAGGCAACCTAATTTCACTATTTAGTGTAGCTCAATAATATTATGGATGTTTCTCCAATTATTCTGATCCTAAGGAAATCCTCAACGAGACTGGAAAGTTAGTTGGAAGTGTCAAATGATTCCCMATTCCCAAGGCAGGACTGGCTCCCTCGGCAACTACCGAAACTTAAAAGACTATAAATATCGGCTCCTCTTTTTCGTTCGAAGACGACGACCGACGACGTCCGACGACGGAAGCTTCCGAGGATTGTAGCAAGCGACGCTATGTCGAGCTTGGTGGCTATTTCGTCCTCGTAGCYWGGGGGGGCTTCTTCCAGTGCAGGTGGTGAGTGAGAGAGAGAGGAATCACTACTGTATATTGATGCCTTTTCTTCAGCCTTTTCTCTTGTTCACAGCAAACCTTTAAGTTTACGTCTGCAGGCACACTTCTTTTCTTGGAGTTTCGTCAGCAGTGCATGGAGCACCGACGCCGCTGGTAGTTGGCGTTTCTACGGGATTCTTCAAGTTTTTGTGACGAGCGCGTTTGGTGTGAAGGCACGGGAACGACGTGGAAAGCGGGCTTTTGGTGATCATAAATTGTGTTTTTTAGCGATCTTGGAGGAGTTTCTTTGTGTGGAAGGGACGAGATCTTGTGAGGAGAACGATTGTTTGATTTTTTGGGTTACGGATCGGGGATTTGAGGAGAGAGAAGAGAAAAGAGAAGCGATAGATTCGTTCGGGGACGAGAGTGTGCGGATGGCGCGGAAGCCGAAGAAGAAGTTGGAAGCGACGAACATTGAACTAGGTTTGGAGGATGAGGCGAAGATGGGGGAGGTTGGAGAGGCGAAGAGGGAGCTAGGGCTGGATGAGGAGCGGAAGGAGGGGGAGGAAGTGGAGCAGGAGGAGGACGAGGAGGAAGATGAGCAGTATTTTGAGGATTACGACGAAGCGTATGATGAGACGTTTGTAGAAGCAGATGCGTCGTCTTCGGAGAGCTCGCCTCCTTCTTCGCCGGGGCCGCCGCCTGTACGATACGAGCCTTTGCCTTCCCCTGTTTCCTCCAAGGAYGACACGACTTCCGACAAGCCGGTGCGGGTGTATGCGGACGGCATCTACGACCTCTTCCATTTTGGCCACGCGCGGTCGCTGGAGCAGGCGAAGAAGTCGTACGTTTTTCTTTTCCTCGATTTTGAGCTTCTTGATTCTTTCTTGCTGCGAAAAATTGTAGCACATTTGAGATGGAGGCCTTGGAAAGACAATTTGCAGTGAATTTGCGCTATATCATCTTATACTTTGAGATCGATTGTCAAACCTGACAGCTGTTTTACGCTGTGTAAATTCTTTGGTTGAGTCTCCTCACGAGTGAGGTTTGATGAGCGATGCGCTGTGTGGTTTCAGAGCTGAGTAGTAACTGACCGTGCTTTAGATGATTTTCACTTAAGTCAGCGGTTAGTTGAGATTCAGGAATATTGCTTATTTTTTTGAAAAATCTGCGGCAGTTGAATGATCGGGAATTTGTAACTCAAATATCGTTTCGTGAATTTTCGTGAGGTGATCTGTAGGATTTACTTTTGATATTGCGGAGAACTTGCATTTTGCTCATCTTCTTCAACATTTGTTGTGCAGATTCCCCAATGTGTATCTCCTCGTTGGATGCTGCAGCGATGCTCTCACCCACAAGCACAAAGGAAAAACCGTCATGAACGAAGCCGAGCGCTACGAGTCACTTCGACATTGCAAGTTAGTTTCTGATCACGAACACTATGTTCTGGAATGTGGATCAGTTCATATGAGAAAGCAATTTTAGTGTTTGAACTTGCTATTTGGTCAAGTTAGGAGTGCTTGCATGAGACGAAAGTGTCGTTGTACATCATACCACTGCAAAGTTCTTCAGGCGGAAGAGGCTTTTTTATTTAGAAAGTATGTAGTTGGAAGTATGTTGAAGATTTTCTCTTTCATTCTGAGTAGAATATGTGTTTGAAGTATTAGTTCACGAATTTGCAGATTGAAAGTCGATGATGCATTTAATATAGAAGAGCAAGGTTGTTCTGTAGCTTTAGCATCAAAAATGGTAGATGCCTATTAAAGTCTAGCTTTAGCATCAAAAATGGTAGATGCCTATTAAAGTCTAGCTTTAGCATCAAAAATATGATCCATAAAATAAATGACTACATCAGATTGCTTACGTGGCAGTCTCTTGACCACATCAAATCGCTTACGTGGCAGCGTTTCCAACGTTCCCACAGTTTTCTAGAGGCCCCAAAACACATCTAATGGTGCTTAGAATGGTCAAAATGGAAAGGCAAAAAACTCTCCAGTATATGTATATTTACAATTATTGTCAAAGAAGAGAAGGAAGATTGTGAAGACCATGAATTTACAACATTGAGAAAGAAATTGGAGTTGAAAAAAGCTATGGAGAAAGAGGCTGTAAAACGCCTATTTGGAGATCTAAAAAAGAGCTAGAAGCAATTTTGCTAACACCAAAGGTAGGGAATCTTAAAGGATAAGCTCCAAACCAAGCAAAGGTTAGAAACAAGTATGAAAATCGGTTTAATCCTCATTAGGACAAAAATCAATCTTCAAAAGGGTTGCTTTCCTTTGAGAAATTCCCCTCAATTGAACTTACAACCCTATAAAGGACAATGGCCACTGTTCATGAATAGTGGCCACATTATAAAATATTAAACAATAAAAACATTTCTTTTTCTTAAAATATAATAAAAATAAAAATCTTTAAAATAGCAGTTTGACATGGGTGCACTATTGCCACATCAGATTTGAAGATTTGGTAATTTTGTATTTATTTTAAAAATAAATTTTCAAAAATATTTTTATTGAGATGTCTCGTACTAATCAAAGACTGCAGTATGCTAGCATAGATTTTAGTTTTAATTTTAATTTTAATTTTTCCCACCAGCGTTCCTTGCTCGTTTCCTGTTGTCTAGAACTCACAGCCCCTTTGAGGACTCATTTTTCTCCTAACGTCTCTTTGGGGCCCCTTATATATGTTGAAATGAGAGTTTGCAAGAACTATACTTCTACCTTAAACTATCTTTAGAGGCCTCATAAAAATTAGGCCTTTGGAGAACCGCATTGTAGTGACATCCTTAAGGATTTTCACGTCACCACTATAGAATCTTACTTATTAGAGGTTCATCTTGTCTAACTTTTGCTAAAGATGTCAAAATTTAATAATGAGGATGCATCAGAGGTAGGGTTAATAATCATGTGCATTAGAGTGTAGGGTGTTTAATCCCTAAAGTCCCAAGGCCATTGTTTTTGTCAAAAACCACTCAAAACTACCAAAATTGTTGCATTCATCCAAAAAAACAAAATAATTCTTTTTTTAGAATCAAACCATAGGATCTTGTACTACACTTGTCTCAAATCATGTGGTAAGATTTTTCTCATGATGGATCCTACAAATTGAAAAATATTAGCATTCAAAGTGAAAGAAAACGTTTTTTTCATGAAGATACTCTAACTGTTTGCAAGATAAGAAACTCCATAACTTTCACATCACTAATCCACATAGAATGAATCAAAGCTTTCCATTCAAAGAAAAAAATAATCTATGAGGAATAAAATTTTATTTTATTTTTTTCATTCTTTTGTGGGTTTTCTTGCTGCTTAGTCTCCCCCGTTTTGAGGTTATTTTGGTATATCTTTTGCTCCTGGGCMGGCAGGCACCGATTGAAATAAAAGTTTAATTTTATAAGTATTTCTGTGTTATGACAAAGTTTCAAAAAGTTTCGCCAAAAATTGAGCTCAAAGGGACAACAGGACTTTAGAGGTTAATTGACAAATACACCAAATTAAGTGGCTTTTGAAGCTAGTTGCCAAAGATGATAGAGAACTCTAATGTTTTTAGCACTCGGGTGGGACACTTAGCACATTTTAAAAACAACGTGCGGCGGAATATAGAGTGGATTTTATTCATTGTGGGTAAAAATTATAATAAACTTACAAATAAGGTAGGGGACATTGAATTGAACAAATCAATTATAAGTAAAGAAGGTAGTGTAGAAATCTGGGCCATTAAAAATTAGTACATGTAATGAAGGGATCCAAGATTAGGATCCTAAATACTGTATTTAGTACAAGCTGTATGTAGCTGGCTGCACAGCTCGTTGTACAAGCAACTTACAATAAGATTGGATGAAAATTTGGGACGTTTCCAAAAGTCTGTAGATGAATTCAGGCATATTTCTTTAGTTTTGGTTTTAGAGTTTTGTGATTTGGACATCACATTTAGTAGATGCACATTTTGGCATCAATTCTACTATGCGGATTGTCTTCTTGCTGTACTGTTCAGATTTTGATGGACATTTCTTACCCTAGAATTGCATTCAAACACTCATGTAGTTTTTGTGAGCTTTTTTTGCATGACCTTGTGTTTTTCAACACATGTGAATGACATTTCCATGCAAATCTCTTTCAAATTGAATTTTCCTTGTATGATTATTGCACTCTTTAGGGTTCTAGAAGCTTCTGAAATGGCAGAGTACAGTCAAAGCTCTCTAATTTCGCACTCTATTGTTTGCATATTTCATGTGTATTTCCAGAATCTGTCATATTGTGTACACATCTGATTGAACATSTTTCACATGKCCGGTTGTGAACATTTGKTAGGGTGCATTTGTGCTTGAAGGCAGTCTCATTAGAGAGGGTTGAGTGTATYGATTTGCCTTCGTTTTCGAGCGATCATTCAACCCTGTTGCGTTCCATAAGCTTCCGAAATGATAGATTACTCTCCACCCTTTGTAATGACACTTTTTATGAATATCTTTAGAATCCGTCACATCTTGTATTGGACAACTTCCACATACCAAGTTGTGAAGACATGCRAGAGCACATTTAGAAGCCCATTTCTCGCCCTGACGTAGTGTCATTAGTGAGAGATGAGAGTATAGGGACTCAGCCAGAGCACTGCGCCACKGAGGGTTCCACAAGCTTCCGAAATATGTTTTCCTTTCTTTAGGGTATGGGAATAATGGGACATAGCCATAATGATCATTGCACTGTTAAGGACTAGGTTGTGGAAAATAGTACATGCTGAGCTGTGCAATCAGCAATGAATAAAATGTTTTCACAACCATGCTTCAGAGTTGAGTTATCTATCATAATCTTGAGGACTCTACGCTGATGCGTGCTCCAATGGCAGCAATCTACAGGAAGAAATTCTTGGTAACTAAGAATACATCATAATAGAATCGGGAAAGAAGGGAGTGACTATGGTCACTCCTCTTTTGTAAGTGTTTACATATCATCTATAGATTATGAGTCCTCATTAGGGGATTAATTATCAGTCCTCATGAGGGTGTTTCTGATCGTGGTGAAGCAAGAAATACTTCCGGAATTGAGTTCGTGCCTGGAAAGAGGGGATAGATTATGGCTCATAACGGAACTCCTCTTCTTAATCGGTTGCTTATCACCTAGAGTGTTATAAGTTCTCATTGTGGTTGTCAGAATTTCCGATTTCCGATGTTCAATTTTCTCGTTTATTTCGAAATTTGCATGATTCTKCCTTCAGGATCATGCATACAGTATCACCCCCTTTGTAGAGATTTCAAATCACGTTTCTTAAATTGCCTCCATTCTTAGATTTCAAATCCTGAACCGTCTCACCCTGTTGAGATTACGGCTCATTTCGATGTGACGCTGTTGTGACAGGCCGAAGCAGAGAACGAGGAGACATGTCAAGGGAGCGAGGAATTGGCAGCAGCGCAGGCGCTGGTCGTGGAGGTGGAGCCCATGTTTCGGTGAATCAGGGGATTACGTTTGCTGCTTACATTGTATATGGTGCCGGCCCTCCGTGCGAAATGTTCTACTGCTCCTGCAACCAAATTCAGATTTCATCTGTTATCAATTCATCTCGTTGGTTGTTGAATTTCTTGGTTTGGAGTTGTTCTCAACTCAATCAGTTGGGCATTCCTTCCCGGAAAGCAATTGTGAAAAGTGACCTTGTTTCATTTGGTGTTGGGTTAAGTGATTTGTGCAAGGGAAAGGTGACAAACCAATTGTCTCRTTTCCACATAATTTGAACCTATTTGTTGAGGGCAATACTTTTCATGCTTCTCTTCTTAGATGCTACGAAGTAAATCCACCTTAGTTTGTACTCCGTACTAGATAACCAGTTGAGGGTCCGAAAACCTGAGCCAGCTATGGGAGACAACCTTCTCCTTCGGAGTAAATCAGGACTGTCAGATATTGGAGATCTTGTGCGTAGATTGAAGAGGAAAAAGAAAAGACTGAAGAATTAGAGTGGCTTTGAATCAAATCTTATCGAAGGGGTGAACTCGTTCTCAGGGAAGTATACATAACTGTCGGTACCTAAATATGGAACCCCAAATCTTGCACATGTGTACATATCGATTCTGAGAATGTGCACCACCTCAACAGAAGACTTTTGTTGGTTGTATATCACGTACCAATAAACTTTGAACTTTCAAAACCAATGCA